>VCAZ01000171.1:352500-405000 GCA_005784505.1 Bagarius yarrelli | reverse complement strand
CAGAAGACGCAGTTTGTAAGCATCTGGTGGACCTGTGAGCAACCTGATACCTTACACCAATCTTATTTCACATCAAAAAAAGAGACCGCAGCCAATGAGATTAGATTATTTTACAGACAAGATAGCTAGTCTAAAGTTAGCTAATTTTGTAGCTCGTTCTGTCATATAATATAAGATACAAAATTCTAGCTAACTTTAGACTAGCTATTAAACAACTAGTCAACTATTTTTTACCACCACAAGAGGGTGCTTTAGCTCGAAAGCCTTTTTTGCAGTTACTAGTAAAAGTATGTATTTATGACACCCCCTGCTGGTGTGGAAGAAATAGAGACTGCGACCGAACTAAATTAGCTATCTAGCTAATCTGAAAAAATCTGTCGAGCTAGCTAAGCTAGTTTAAGGCTCATTTGTCATATAATAAAATTGAATTCTGCATTTATAGTGCCCCCTGCTGGTGCTAAAAACAACCCGGTATCATTACTGAACTGCTTCCACCAATGATTAATAAAGTTTGCTAAAGAAAAAAAATCCAGCGCTGAGACTTGCGCTGCTGACTGGTGGGTCTCTGCCTCAGCATCAGACTTGTAGGTTTGAGGAAAATGCCGTTTCTTTTCTAATGTAGCCCACTGTTAATCCGAGCTCGTCCCCCCTGAGACCATGCAGGGGTCAGAGGTTCTGTTGCACTCTCTCGCTGCTGTACCTGATTCAGCTCATTAAACTCAGCTGAAAAGAATTCTGTCTTGATCAGCCGAGTGGGTGTTTTTCAGCAGACGGATAAAAAAAAATTGGAAGTCGGATCGGCCCCTCGCGGATAAGCCAGAGGATGACTGGGTGAGTTTAACAGCCAATTAAATGCAAAGAAATTGAGTAATAATGTGCTGTGGGGCAGCAGGGCAGAGTGAGAAAAGGTGAGGCAAAGCGAAGTCGTTTGAAATTCCCAGCGCAGAAGTCGGAGTATGGATACACACTCTGGCTAACACTCTGTACACAGCTATACACTGTTTATGGGCACAAATTAGACAATACTTTTACACAGTTTTATCTACTTCAATCATCAAACCCGTGACAGATTTCGGTACAGATGTGATGCAGCTGTTAAGGCTTTTCTTGGTGTGCGTTTTAGTCACACCTGTATCTTACTAATGGTGTTCTTCTAAACATAAATCAAAATATATCTGGTTATGTTCATTTACACAATGTTGCGAATCCTTCAGGATCAAGCGTCTCAAACTGGATGGGGGGTGACTTACAGACAGAGGACAATAAACAGTACCTTGATGGATGTTGTGGTGTAAATGGTTAAGATACTGGGATGTTGACTGGGAAGACCTGGATTCAAGCCCCAATGCTGCCAAGTCTGCTACTATTGGGACCTAGAGCAAGGCCCCTAACCCTGCCTGCTCCAGGGGTGCTGTGCTCTGACCCCGACTTACTGACCCTGTGCTCTGACCCTGACTTACTAAGATGGTTCAAGCCCCAACGCTGCCATGTCTGCCACTATTGGGACCTAGAGCAAGGCCCCTAACCCTTCCTGCTCCAGGGGTGCTGTGCTCTGACCCCGACTTACTGACCCTGTGCTCTGACCCTGACTTACTAAGATGGTTCAAGCCCCAACGCTGCCATGTCTGCCACTATTGGGACCTAGAGCAAGGCCCCTAACCCTTCCTGCTCCAGGGGTGCTGTGCTCTGACCCCGACTTACTGACCTTGTGCTCTCACTAAGATGAAATGTGCAGAGAAAGAAAGAGAAAAACATTTCACTATATGTTGTACTGCGTATAATCACGTATGTAAGAAATAAAAGTCCACATTTACAGCAGACTCCCTTATCCAGAGCAACTTACATTTATCTCATTGATACAACTGAGCAATTAGGGGTTAAGGGCCTTGCTCGGGGCCCCACAGTGGTGGTTTGTTGGTGCTGGAAATCAAACCCCAGTCTTTCTAGTATAAGTCCAACACACTAACCACTAAGCCAGCACAGCCCATTTTGATTCATAGCAGCAGTTCCAGGTCCTGAAGGAAGAAACATATAACCTGCTGTTGTACCTGCTGTGATAGAAAGCCAAAAAAAACACAGTCAGCAGATTTTCCCCCGTAAAGGGATTTGGGGTCTTAAAAGAGCCATTATTTCTCTAACAAATCTAATAAACTGATGGTGAATCTATAAAATGAGTCAAGTTTTTATAGAATTGTCTGGAAAAAGTGACATGTGATCATTCCACATTTGGCGAACCTGATTGTGTTGAAATTAAATTAAACTATTAATAAGCATCGAATCTGTTGTGTGTTGTTAGTGTTTGTGTTATCTTTGCAAATTGTATAGATGATATAATAAAGCCTGGTTACCTTAGAGTCCAATTGGCTCAGTGGATGTAACTGCTGGTCTGTAGGTCTTTGCTTGGCCTCTATTCTGGTTCAAGCCTTGCTTCCACTGTGGCGATATTTTTCTTTATAATCTCGTCACTATGGTATGTTGATGTTGGTGGGATAAAGTGTTGAAAATTGCTTGTCGAAAGGTCAGTGTGGCTCAGTGGCTTTAACTTTATGGTGCTCTGAGTCACTATTTGGGGCAGGGTGGCTCAAATGGTTAAGGTGCTGAGTTGTTAATCTGAAGACCAGAAACACCTGGGTTCAAGCCCCACCTCTGGCAAGTCAACCACTGTTGGGTCCTTGAGCAAGACCCTTAACCCCTCCTGCTCCAGGGGCACTGTATCATAGCTGACCCCAACTTACTAAGATGGGATATGCAAAAAATGCATTTCATTGGCTCTGTACACGTACCTTCCACAATGAATTGAATATACTTATACTATTTGGTTGCACAATCAGGTTAGTAAATAATAAGCTAATTGATTACAAATATAACAAGGCCCAACATACACCAGACATACACACTGCATAAAAGCCCACCTTGTATTCGAACCTTAAGCTTTAAATACCAGTTGCACCATCAGTACAGACTGATAAACTATCACTTAAGAAGTCTGGTAAGAAAGCTAAACATTTGTTTAGGTTTTTAAAGGAACTTGAACCCATAACTTTGATCTTGAGAAACACAAGCATTCCCACAGCACCACACAGCGTGTGCTAAAGCTCCAGAGGTTCATGTGTATCAGTCACATGCACAGTTATAACATTTCCTTTTGGAGTGTTTAACTGACGGTGGATTAGAACTTCTCTTGAACCGTAAAAAAGGTTTGGTTCTTGATTTGTGACATATTTTAGAAATGCACCAGTCCACATTTGTAGTGGATCAAAACCTTTGAAAGAAAATTGTCCTAGAACCAAAACAATAGCTGTTCTTCCATTGGAACACCTTCCACTTTAAATGTTGATGCCTGCACTTTAAAACAACAAAGTAAATGATCAAAAAGAAACCGGACGCTAATAAGGCTCAAATGGTGGAAAGAGAACGTTCCTGTGCTCTTGCTGAAACATACTGTTGCATGATCAAGTCTGCTCTCAGGTAAGGTGATGGACTGGAACCTGGGGGCTTCCTAAATCAGGTGATGAGTCTGAAAGCCAGAAGGTTCTGACCCATGGTGGGTTTTTCTTTTTCCATTATAAATGACAGAAGCAGGCCTGCTGTGAGATGGGTTTCAAATGGTTAAGGTGCCGAGTTGCTGATCTGAAGACCAGAAACACCTGGGTTTAAGCCCCACCACCGGCAAGCCAACCACTGTTGGGTCCTTGAGCAAGACCCTCAACCCTTCCTGCTTCAGGGGCCCTGTATCATAGCTGACCCTGCGCTCTGACCCCCAACTTACTAAGATGGGATATGTGAAAAATGCATTTAATTGGCTCTGTACACGTACCTTCCACAACGACAATGAATATTTATTTATTTATAAGAATTTTCAAAAGCTGGCTGTCCAATGGTGGTGTAGTGGTGAGACATATGGACTTTAAGTCCTGATCTTGCTGGATCAAATTTAGCTTTTGCTCCAAATTCTTGGTTGGGGATTAAATAAGTGAAGAATTCTCTAAAACACAGGTTTTCTGTGTGTGTCAGTGGCTCAGTTGGTTAAAGCTTATATTTCTGGGAGTGAGGTTATAGGTTCAGTTCCTGCTCAAGTATTCAAAATGAAAATATTTTTTAATTTGTAGAATTTTGTTAAGATATGATCGAAATGGTGATGGCGATCAGAGACATGGACTCAGGTCTTCAGGACTCAGACCTCCTAGGGTCGAATCTCACCTTTTGCTAAAACATTGTGTTGGGTTAATAAATAAATAAATTAAACTGTTTAATAGGACTATCAAGCCTATCAAGCAATCAGACAACAAGTGTCTTTTTGGCACTGGTCCAGTGGTTAGTGCTGTTGTCTCTACTGCAGGACATCATAGGATCAAATATTATGTTTGTTAAAAAGGATTTAAAAAAAATTATTTATATAATTTAAAAACGCTAAAAGAAATGAACCAACTTAACATTCACAAAAATGTTCTTCACAACTTTGTTGTCCTCCTGCGGTGCATTGGACAAATGCATAGATTCTAAAATCTAACTTCGTTGTTTCAAGTGTAAGGTTCAAGGCCCACTTTTGCTGGATAAACAAAATAAAATGAAACATTTTCCGTAAAATGTAAAACTACAATGTGTAGTAATAGTTTGAAAGTTGAATAAGTAACCTTAAAATGCACAACGTCGTTGGTTTAAGTCTCCCTTCTGTAACATTCTTACAGTTGGGTGGCAAAGAACCCATCAGTGAAAAGGCCTATAAGAGCAACAGGACCAGTGGACCTCCATAGCAGGACTGGAAGTTCACTGTGTTGGGAC
Organism: Bagarius yarrelli; assembly: GCA_005784505.1. NCBI lineage: Eukaryota > Metazoa > Chordata > Actinopteri > Siluriformes > Sisoridae > Bagarius > Bagarius yarrelli. Next base: position 400,218 of record VCAZ01000171.1, on the reverse strand, counting down.
TTTTTAAGTTCCTGGTTCCTATTAATGAGATACTATTATGTGTTTCGGCAGCGCTCTTCGGTTCGGAACTGGTCTAGTGGATAAAACCGAGGACTTTAGAGCGCTGCTTCGCTGGTTCAAGGCTCTCTTTAAAACAGCAGAACGACAGTAATCAAGAGTCAAAAGGTCTACATGAGCAACACCACCAAAACGACTGCATAGCTCAGCTGGTATGTCATTGTGATGTAGCGCATGAGGTATGCGGTTCAAACCCTTCTGCTGAAAAAAAACCCCCCGCAACATGTCCTGTAAAAGGAGATACTACTACTCTTTTTTAAATTTTTTTTTTTAAATGGTCTAAAACTGTGGCCTGTAAAACACAACATCGCTGGTTCGAGGCTCCCTTATGAGAAACTTTTAATGTTAGAATGACATTCAATCAAGGGTCAAAACATCTACAAAAGCATCCCAGCCCTTAAACTTAGCTTAGCTCCTTGGCTTAATGTAAAGAACTGCATGCTGTAATTCACGAGTTCCTGGGTTCAAATCCCCCTTTTTTGCTGGTTGCGAAGAAGAAAAGAAATGCAACATATTTTGTAAAATGAGATACTATAATGTGCTTCCAAACACAGTTCCCTGTTCTGAAATGGTCTAGTGGTTAAAGCATTGGACTTTGAAACACAACAGTGTTGGTTCAATTCCTACTTTTAGAAGATTCTGGATAACGTCAGAATGACAGAAAGAGTCAAAAGGTCTATGAGAACACGCCATTCCAACAGTCCTGTTAGCTCAATGGATCGAGCAGTGTAGTGTGACTCATGAGGTTGCTAGTTCAAAATGCTGCTTGGAAGAAGAATCCAACCGTGACATGTCCTGTAAAATGAGATACTACAATGCGCTCCAGCAAAGTTCACATATTCTGAGTTAGTCTAGCGCTTAAAGTTATGGACTTTAGAGCATAACGTTGCTGGTTCAAATCCCCCTTTTGGAATAGTTTAACGTTAAAGTGAATAAAATCATCAGTGAAAAGGTGTATAAGAACACCACTGTCTATGAGATTCCATAGCTCACTGGGTTGAGCAATAAAGCGTGAATCATGAGGTTTCGGGTTCCAACCTCATGCATACTAAACGATAACTGGTGTGAAAGGATCGGTGTGCAGAAAAGCAAAAGATATGCAAAGAAAGACATGCACTGAGCGGTAAAGGAGGAGGACTGTGGGACATGGCGCAAAAGACAAAACTGAGCTAAAAATGGCAGAAAGACCCAATCTGACATGCCAAAGTTGGGTGAGGACACAAAGGTAAAGGCTGGGCACACATATCAAAACCAGTATGAATGGCAAAAGCTGGTTACTGTGGTGGAGACTAAGGGCAGAGACGTCAGAAGAAAGTGTGGGGGTGGAACTGCCAGTAAGGAAAATGGAGGAGTGATGCAGAAAGTAAAGATGAAAGGAGAAAAAAACAGGGGCCAAACTTTCTTGTTCTAACAAAATGTTATTATTATTTTTTTTTTAACCTCACCTTCACTGACGACCCCCCCCACTCCACTCCACTCCACACCATCAGAACCAAGCCAGACTTGAACCTGCAACCTCTGACCTCACAGGCAAGCACTTTATCACTTTACCACAGAAGCTGACAAACTGAACTGTTGTTTTCTTCAATTTGTCTTTAAATTAATAAAACTCATTATTAAAAAAAAAAAAAAAAAAAAAAAAAAAAAAAAAAAAAGTTCACACAACACTCAAAAAGCGCAACAAATAAATCGCATCTAACACAATAACTACAGGAACCAAAAAAATGACGGAGAATAAAATAAATAACAGTAAGATAAAGGTACGGTTAAGAAAACGAATGTAAACTAAACGAGTCTAAACTGTCGGCTGATTTATTTCACTAGTTTTCAGTAGACGACTTTAAGTACGTGATTTAGTGCTGCAGGACTTGAAGCGCTAAAGTGTAAATGATGACCTGGGCACTCGTAGGTTTGTTAGCGTTACAGTTCAAAGTGTAGAAAATTTATAATTATCCATTCAACTCAATTTTATTCGTATAGGACTTTTAACAATGGACATTGTCTCAAAGTAGCTTTACTCAGATAATACAGTAAGAATACAAAGGCCAAGTTTGTCCCTAATGAGCGAGTCAGTAGCGACTGTAGCACGGAAAAAGTCCTGGAGATGAAATGTGGGAACCTTAAGAGGAACCAGACTAAAGACCCGTCCCGTCCTCATCTGGGTGTGTTAGATTTATAATCAATGAGTAACAATCAGTCATAATGGCGGCGCTGATAGTCTCCCAAATAAAATTCTGCTCAGGTCCCCCCTGAAGGCTCTGGACAGTCCTGACATAAACATTAGATTAGAGAAGAAAATAAGACAAAAGACTAAATAAATTCTGAATAAAACCGGCCGTCCGCCCCGCGTTATAGCCAACAACACATTCACTACAGGAGGTTCTGAGAACAAATCCCCATGAAGAGGATTGAATGAATCAAGAAGTTTACATCACTAACTCAATACACCGAGTCATCAGGACATAAAACACCAAACAAACACTGTCTGTAAACAAGCGCACTGAAAAAAAGCTGAAGAAAAAATCACCTTCATGTCCCTGAGATCCCTCACAGATCAGCAGTCTACCTTATTTATACCAGAGGAAACCTTAAGCTGCGCGCACACACACACACACACACACACACCCCACAGCAACTCCTTATTCGGTGCAGCTCACTGATCCAGAAGCTAGTGTGAAAACATGAGAAGCTGTTTGAGGGGAACTGGAAGGTGCACAGCTTCCTCAACCTCTCAGCAGATCCACCAAGCTGCCAGAGTGGGTTCAGCGCCGTGTGCTAATTAGCTGCACACCTGAAAGCATTCAGCGGTCCATCAGTGTGTGTGTGTGAGGAACATGTCCAAATCGTGTGCTGCTGGATTCAAATCCAGCAATAACTGTGTGTGTGTAAGTCTGTTGGTTGCTGCAGGTCCTGTATTGCCAGCAGGTGACTGACAATAGAGTGGAGTGCTCATCATTATCACAGAGATCTGATATGAGTTAAAATACAAGAGGTATTTTTGCTTTTTACCACAATTCCCCCTGGAGACCCAACTGTCCTCGACATGTGTTTAATGTCACCTGGTCCAAACATGAAGAATCCCACCAATCAACTAATTCACAGTCCCTCCTGAGATAAAGTGTGTTTCAAATACATTCTCACACAGCAATGCTCAACACACAACACATGAGGACATGGTATCGTTAGATGGTCGTTCTGTCTCAGTGTGTCCAGCAGTCCAGAAAACCTTGAAGACTCATTGCACATAACATTACCAGGATAGCCTGCTAGCACTTTATTAGAGATATAACGTCATCACAGGTCAGTGATGTCCTCACAGGATGCAGTTAGTCCAGAATTCAGCGACAACAGTCTTTACTAGATCTAGAAAATATGACCACATCGTCCCTATTTTAATCAGTCTATCAAAACTTAATGGTCTGGGTGAAGGTCTGTACCATTATGATCCTCCAAGCCTACTTAGATCAAAAGGTGCAGGCTATTTGTTAAAACCTCAAATAACAAAGACTACAGCAGGGGGCGGAAGCTTCTCTTACAAAGCCCCGTAATTATGGAACAACCTTCTAATTAGAGTTCGGGACTCAGACACAGTCTCAGTGTTCGACTCGGATCTGGAACTTCTTTCTGTGAGCTCTCAATAAGGATAATAACACTCGGACAGGCATGTAGACGCGCCAAGAGGAAATGGACAAAAGGATCAATTGCAGAGTTCCTATAAAGTGTTTGAAAAGATTGTTGAGGTGTCCAAATCGTCCTATTTTCCGTCTCTTGGAAATAAAAATCAAAAGAACTCTTTTCAGCAGCATGAGTGCTGCGCCAAGCCGTGTTTTTGTTGCTTATCCTACAGAGCTATGTGTGATTGGTTCTACCAGTTTTTTTTTTCTTTATTAATAATAAGGTATCTAAGATTAGGCATACCAGTCAATCTGTCCATAACCCTGCAGGCTATTTAGAAGACACCGCTGTTTTGAGACAGTTTTACACTTATTATCGCTTTTTTTTTTCTAAATGACATTGTTAATCAAACCAAACCAATGATTTAACCCTTCGGCTTCTCATTCGACTGTTCAATGTAGTGAGTTTGGGCACTTTTAATCAATCAATGCCTTGAGCTTGGAACCTGTTCCTAACTATTAATCCCTCGGCTCTATAGTCGACCAGTGGGTAGTGCTATTGTCTCTGATGCATCACATCGTAGGTTCTAATCTTACGTTTAGTGAAACAGCAAAAGATCTTCACAGGTTGTTCTTCTTGTGGTGCTTTGGTACATGGTATTTAAAAGCTAACATTGTTAGCAAACATAAGCTAACAAACGCTAACATACCTTTGCTGTAGTTTTAGGACGAATTGAAAAAAAAAGCGTGATGTGACGTGTCCCGAGGTTCTATAATGTCCTTCTGGAAACGGTCCTAGTGGTTATAGACATGAACTTAAAAGTGCAAAGGAGCTGGTTTGTGTTTGTGTGTTTTCTGTTCTCAAATGGTCTAGTGGTTCGAAATGTATGCTTTAAAGCGCAAGAGCGTTGGTTCAAGTCTCAATTTTGGTATATTTTTAATGCCAGAATGAAAGAAATCGAGGGTCAAAAGGTCTACATGAGCAACACTTCCCCATAGACTGTATGGCTCAACTAGAAAAGAGTTCTACTGTGGCTGTTGGGGTTCCTGGTTCAAGTCTACCTTTTGCTGATTGGAAGAAAGAAAACAAACACTTTTGAAAGATTTTCAGGTCAGAATGCCGGTAATCGAGCGTCAAAACGTCTATAAGAAAACAAAATTCCAACAGTGCCGTTAGTCCAGCGGATGGAGCAGTGCGGTACGACCCATGAGATTGCTAGTTCAGATCCTCATTTTGCTGGTTGGGAGGAAGAAAACAAACAGGACATGTCCTGTAAAATAAAATCTGTGTTCTGTGTTGGTCTAGTGGTTAAATTCATGGACTTTAAAGTCTAACATTGCTGGGTCAAGTCTCACTTTTGGAATAGTTAAACTTTAGAGTGAATGAAATCATGAGTGAAAAAATGTATAAAAAGTTCATCCTTCATGAGATTCCATGGCTCACTGGGTTGAGCAATAAAGGGTGAATCATGAGGTTCCGGGTTCAAACCTCACCCAGATTAAACGGTGACAAGTGTGAGGTGCATGGGATTTGAGCTGCAAAGCATGAGATGTGCAAAGAAAGACACAATATGAGCAGTAAAGGATGGGGACATGGAGTGAAAGATAACAAATGGTGGAAATACCCAATCTGAGAGGCAAAAGTTGGGCAAAGACACAAAGTGAAGGCTAGGCTGGGCAGACATGCCAGAAACAGAACAAGTTTCAAAAGCTGGGTATCAGTGGAAACTGAGCAGAAGGGCAAATGCACCAAAAGGTTTGGGGGGGCAAAGTTAACAGAGGAATTAGACGACTGAGGTGGGAAGAGAGCACAAAAGTCTTTCTTTTTACCAAATCTACTTCATTTTTTTGCCCCCATTCCACCTCATTTACCTTTCCCCACTGCACATTCCAGCCATCTCACCAGTCCAACTTCCTCTCTACACCATCAGAACCAAGTCAGACTGGAGCAGGGCTCAAACCAGCAACCTCTGACCTCAGAGAAAAGGCACTTTATCACTTCACCACAGAATCCCACAAAGAGAACTGATGTTTTTTTAATAAAATGTCTTTAAAATAAGAAAAAAAACCCCCAATTAACACACAACATAAATGAGACTAAAATGTTTAGTGGAAAATGATTGGGCCAAACAGCAAAACTCACAAAAGGACATACCAGTCTGACGCAAGGAAAAGGAGAAATAACCGTGAGCTAATGAAGGTGCGGCACATTAAATATACTATTTTAAATGTGTTTAAGTGTAAATGAACACCTGAGCAGAAGGAGGAGAAAATTTAATTCGGATTAAATCCATCCATCCAGCCGCACCCTGCAATAGCAAAAACTGCTCCTTTACTAGAGCAGGTTCTGAGAACGGATCCCCATGAAGGAATCTCAAATCATCTAACTCGGAATCTGCTACCAAACAAAACAGCAAACACAAAGTTTACTTCACTGAACCCTAAAATATCAATACACTGCGTCATCAAGAGCTAAAACACCACATCTCCTCATTACACTGAGAAAGCTGGAACAAACACCTTCATGTCCCTGGGATCCCTCACAGATCAGCAGGATCACAGCCCAACTTATTCACACCAGAGGAAACCTGACTCTGCACCCCCCCCCAGCACCTTCTTCATCAGTGCAGCTCACTTTTTATTAGTTTCCTTTAGAAGAAGAAGGTCCAGCAGCTAGTGTGAAAACATGAGAAGCTCTCTGCAGATCCACCAAGCTGCCAGAGAGAGTTCAGCGCCGTGTGCTAATTAGCTGCACACCTGAAAGCATTCAGCAGTCCATCAGAGTGTGTGTGTGTGTGTGTGTGTGTGTGCTGCTGGGTTCAAGACAGTTTCAGTCAAATCCAGCAATAACTCTGTGTGTGTGTTTGTGTGTGTTTGTGTGTGTTGGTTGCTGCAGGTCCTGTATTGCCAGCACTCATTATTATCAGACAGATGTGTGTGTTTTTTTAATGCTGTAATGGAACCAGAGGCTGCTGGAAAAAAGAAGAAAAATAAAGAGAAAGAAAAAGAAAAAAAAATAAAGAGTTCGGAGAAATCTAAGAGAAATAGTTCAAATAAAAAAACTGCATTTACCCCACTGCCCTCCGGAGGTCCAACTGTCCCCTACATTTGTCTCAAACACAACATTTCATACACAGCAACATTTTTGAGAAGAAAAGACGAGCAAAATGCAGGAAATCCAGAATTATCTGGAAGCACAAGAAATCAGTTATGGACAGAAAGACACAGATTCCGAGTGTCAAACAGCAGCTTAACACCCTAATGGAGTCATAAGCAAACACAGGGGAGGACATGTCCTGTATTTGACTTTACACATCCTTTCACACTTTTTGACTTCTACCCCCAATCTTTCCAAAACTAGCTGCCAGAACCTCCCCTAACCTGCCAAAACTTCCACTCGTTCCACCTTCCACTGTTGCTTTTTGCACCCCTCTGGACCCTGACTCATTTTCCTTCCTGACTTCCTCTGACTTTTCCTTCCTGACCCTGACTTATTTTCCTTCCTGACCCTGACCCTTCATTTTCCTTCCTGACTTCCTGACCCTGACTTATTTTCCTTCCTGACCCTGATTCATTTTCCTTCCTGACCCTGACTTATTGATCATTTTCCTTCCTGACCCTGATTTCCTTTGACCCATTTTCCTTCCTGACCCGGACTTATTTTCCTTCCTGAACCCTGATTTCCTTCCTTCATTCCTTTCCTGATTTTCCTGACTCATTTTCCTTCCTGACCCTGACTTATTTTCCTTCCTGACTTATTTTCCTGACTTATTTTCCTTCCTGACCCTGATTCATTTTCCTTCCTGACACTATTTCCTTCTGATTCTTTTCCCCTGACTTATTTTCCTTCTGACCCTGATTCATTTTCCTTCCTGACCCTGACTTATTTTCCTTCCTGACTTCCATGACTTTATTTTCCTCCTGACCCTGACTGACTTATTTCCTTCCTGACCCTGACTGTCTTCCTTCCCAATTCACTGACTGACCTGACTCATTTTCCTTCCTAACACTGACTCATTTTACTTCCTGACCCTGACTTATTTTTCCTTCCTGACCCTGATTCATTTTCCTTCCTGACCCTGACTTATTTTCCTTCCTGACACTGACTTATTTTCCTTCCTGACCCTGACTATTTTCCTTCCTGACCCTGATGTTCCGTCCTCGTCTTCCTTCCCAACACTGACTCATTTTCCTTCCTAACACTGACTTACTGACCCATTTTACTTCCTGACCCTGACTCATTTTCCTTCCTGACCACTGACTCATCTTCCTTCCTGACACTGACTCATTTTTCCTTCCTGACACCTGACTCATTTTCCTTCCTGACACTGACTCATTTTCCTTCCTAACACTGACTCATTTTCCTTCCTGACAACTGACTCATTTTACTTCCTGACCCTGACTCATTTTAACTTCCTGACCCTGACTCATTTTACTTCCCAACACTCACTCATTTTCCTTCCTAACACTGACTCATTTTCCTTCCCGACACTGACTCATTTCCTGACATTCATTTTCCTTTCTGATCTATCAAACTAGGAAGACTTCTTGTCTTTGCTCATTCTTGTCAGACCGTCTCTCTTGATCTTTTGCCCATCAGCTCTACAATCCCCAATGCCCCCCTTATTCTCTGATTAGGTACCGGTGGTGTAAATCACACAAATTTTACAGTCTTACAAATTCCACGCTCTACTTGCAGTCTTACTTATAATAATACAATTAATTATTACTAATAATAGCTAAAAAGTGTTAATGCTACAGACGAGGAGCTACAAGCTAATTCATTTCTTTGTATACTTTTTGATGTAATGACAGTATTTATACATCACACACACACACACACACACACACACACACACACACACACACACACACAAACACACACTGTGTTGCCCGTCTTAAATTCACATTTTGTCCTTTAAAGCAAGTCTGTGCTATAAATTATCCAAGGGGCTTTAACATAACCGTCTGTGTGTGTGTGTTTAAGCTATTTACCCCATACCTGGGAGCAGATCTATTATTAATGCTTGAGTGCAACTTCACCTAAAGAAAACCTGAGGCAAGTCACAGCACAGCACACACACACACACACAACACACACACACACACACACACACATTCAAACAAAGAGCAGGCCATGGGGTGTCAGGCTATTAGACATAAATAAGCAGGTAGATAAGTGATTAAACAAACTCAACCTCCAACCTGCCTCAAACACACACATACACACACACACACATACACACACACCTTACACACGACTTGCTTACACGACTTGCTTACATGACTTGTTGTTGGTTTAGCTTGGCCCGTTATCGATCTATCTATCTATCTATCTATCTATCTATCTATCTATCTATCTATCTGTCCGTCCGTCCGTCCGTCCGTCCGTCCGTCCGTCTCCGTCCGTCCATCAGTTTATCTATCTGCAGTGTCTGTCTGTTTATCTATCTATCTATAGATCTGTACATCTGTCTGTCCCTTCGTCCTTCTGTTTGTACATACATCCATCCATCCAACCATCCATCTCTATCTATCTATCTATCTATCCTTCTATATCTATCTATCTATATATCTATCTATCTATCTATCTATCTATCTATCTATCTCTGTCTGTCCGTCCGTCCGTCCGTCCGTCCGTCCGTCCGTCATTTTATCTATCTGCAGTGTCTGTCTGTTTTCTATCTATCTATCTATCTATCTATCTATCTATCTATCTGTCTGTCTGTCTGTCTGTCCGTCCGTCCGTCCGTCCGTCCGTCCGTCCGTCCGTCCGTCCGTCCGTCCGTCATTTTATCTATCTGCAGTGTCTGTCTGTTTATCTATCTATCTATCTATAGATCTGTCTGTCTGTCTGTCTGTCCCTTCGTCCTTCTGTTTGTACATCTATCTATCTATCTATCTATCTATCTATCTATCTATATCTATCTATCTATCTATCTATCTATCTATCTATCTATCTATCCATCTATCTCCATCCATCCATCCATCCATCCATCCATCCATCTTGATCTATAGTCTGCTGAATTTTTAGTGTGTGTGTGATGAAGCTGATTGACGGCCATCTGTTATTTTACAGCACATCATAAAGAGTTTTATTTATTTTAAACTGCACCGCAATTGAACAAATCTGTACTTTATCGAATTAAACGCTGAGGAAACGATACTGACGTTCGAGCAGCTGCTATCTGACCGAGCTGCTATTCCTTTCTTCAGCAGCTCGTTGTGTGACGAGTCTGTGTATGGGATGATCCGATTTCCTTCCTTAAACCGGAATCAGAAGTCCAATTACAGGAACCGGCGTCGATCACACGTTTAAGATCAGTTCTCATAAACGTGTGATTCTCGGCAGCACCTGCCGTTCAGGAAAATCAATCGACACCTTTCAGCCACAACAAACAAAAAACACAGGCCATCTTTCAATAATAAAACAGCAAACAGGACTTGTTGGGACCTTTTTGGGGACTTTGCACTCGGACTTTGCTGTAAACTCTCCAGCCTCCGTCCATTAACCCCTTGAGTTCCCTCTTTTACCTCATAATCTCCCGCTGGTCCCAGCCGTAATGTGTGCACGGGAAAAGAGGAAAAAAAAGCCTGCGACTGGAAATTAATGAGCGTCTCCTCTCACCACTCCGAGGTTTTCACACTCCAGCAGCGGCCATTATGGTGTAACATATTGCGGAGGCAACGGCGCCGACCGCGGGAACGAGCTGGGAAAATTACTACGCTGTTGGGCAAAAAAGTGAACTCTGTTTTTTATTTTTATAACTTTCTGGCACGCGCTCTCGGTAAAGGTGTGAGGCGTTTTAGATTTACGCTTGCCTCTCTCTCTCTCTCTCTCTCTCTCTTTCTGAACCTCAGCTGCTCTAGAACCACGTCGCTTTTCCTTAATTGGTACTTGCCTGAATTTCTCATTTTTAATTGGCAGACATTTTTTTTTTAGGTGCAGCCTGAGCCTGTTTAAAGAAACACATAAATTCAGACAAACAGTCGTTGATCAGGCGTCGTAATAAAAGCCGAGAGCCTTTGTGTGGTTTAAAGTGGAAGGAAAAGTAAATGGTGCGTTTAGTTTTTTTTCTTACCTCCAGCACACAAACATTCGCTCTGATTTGTGGACTGAAGACAGAGACGAGCCATTGAGCGGGACTTTTATTTCGATACGTGGTGAAAGATGGCGAAAGTCTGAAGGGCAAAAACAATGAATCAGTCGTGACTGCTGGTCTGGGATCAGGCGCAAAATTCTCACTTCACTGATCCGAGAGCAGAAGCTGAACTGAGAATGATTTCACATGACATTTATTACATTGGAGTGAGATTATATCCAAGGAGATTTATAATAATCCTATAATCTATCCATAATCACGATTAATCACATAATTTATAACTGATTAAATTGTATAATTTAAAATTAATTTATAATCAATCCATAATCAACACATAGTTTACACTTTATAGTATAATCGATAATCAGTCCATAAATATCATAAATAATGTTTAATCCCATAATTCATAATTAAATAGATCATATAATCCACAATGAATCATAATTATTCAATCTACAATCAAGAAATAATTTTAATCCCATTAATCCCTAATAAATCCACTAGCAATAATAATGCTATCATTAATTATTATTCCTATAATCAATTCATATCAATTATCAAAATGCCATAACATATTGTCACATTAATTTTCAACCCATAATCTATAATCAATCACAATAATCTAATCCAATAACATCCCATAACAAATAATCTATAATCAATCACATACCATAATCTATAATCATCACCATCCATAATCATAACATCATCCATAATCTAATCCATCACGCATACCATAATCTATAATCAATCACATCCCATAACTCATAACTAATCTATAATCAATCACATACCATAATCTATAATCAATCACATCCCATAAACTATATCACATCAATCATAATCAACATACCATAACTATAATCAATCATACATCATAACATCATAACATCATCAATCATAATCAATCACATCCCATAATCTATAATCAATCACATCCCATAACTCATAACTAATCTATAATCAATCACATACCATAATCTATAATCAATCACATCCCATAACTCATAACTAATCTATAATCAATCACATACCATAATCTATAATCAATCACATCCCATAACTCATAACTAATCTCAATAATCAATCACATATAATCATAATCATAATCTATAATCAATCACATCCCATAACTGTCAAATCACCTACCATAATTCTATAATCAATCACATCCATACTCATAACATAATCATGCATCACTAATCATACCATAACTAATCTATAATCAATACCCATACCATAATCAATCAATCACATCCAAACCATACATAACTACTCATAATCAATCACTCACATACCATAATCTATAATCAATCACATCATAATCCATAACAATAATCATACTAATCATAATCAATCACATACCATAATCTATAATCAATCACATCCCATAAACTCATAATAAATCTATAATCAATCATCCCATACCATAATCTATAATCAATCACATCCTAATCTATAATAACATCCCATAACATAATCAATATAATCAATCACATACCATAATCTATAATCAATCACATCCCATAACTCATAAATAATCAATCAATATCATACCATAATCTATAATCAATCCATCACATCCCATATCACTCATAACTAATCATACTCAATCACATACCATATAATCTATAATCAATACCAATCATCCTCAATCACATCATACCATTATCATCACATCCCATACATCAACATAATCAATTCATAATACACCATAATCTATAATCAATCACATCCCATAACTCATAACTAATCTATAATCAATCACATACCATAATCTATAATCAATCACATCCCATAACTCATAACTAATCTATAATCAATCACATACCATAATCTATAATCAATCACATCCCATAACTCATAACATAATCAATCACATACCATAAATCTATAATCAATCACATCCCATAACTCATAAACTAATCTATAATCAATTTCACATACCAATAATCTATAATCAATCACATCCCAAATCAACTCATAACTAATCTATAATCAAATCACATACCATAATCTATAATCAATCACATCCCATAACTCATAACTAATCTATAATCAATCACATACCATAATCTATAATCAATCACATCCCATAACTCATAACTAATCTATAATCAATCACATACCATAATCTATAATCAATTATAAATTAGTTATGAGTTATGGGACACGATTATTTATAGATTATGGTATGTGATTATGAATTAGTTATGAGTTATGGGATATGATCAATCACATAACATAATCTATAATAAATCATATCTCATGATCTATAATAATTTCTATCCCATAATCATGACTAATCTATAATCATTCTATCCCATAATTCATGACTAATCTATAATCATTCTATCCCATAATTCATGCCTAATCTATAATCATTCTATCCCATAATTCATGACTAATCTATAATCATTCTATCCCATAATCATGACTAATCTATAATCATTCTATCCCATAATCATGACTAATCTATATCGTCATCCCTATCCCCCTCCCATAATTCATGACCCCCAAATTAATCATTCCCCCCATAATTCATGACTAATCTATAATCATTCTATCCCATAATTCATGACTAATCTATAATCATTCTATCCCATAATTCATGCCTAATCTATAATCATTCTATCCCATAATTCATGCCTAATCTATAATCATCTATCCCATAATCATGACTAATCTATAATCATCATCTATATCCCATAATTCATGACTAATCTATAAATATCATTCTATCCATAATTCATGACTAATCTATAATCGTTCTATCCCATAATTCATGACTAATCTATAATCTATAATCATTCTATCCCATAATTCATGACTAATCTATAATCATTCTATCCCATAATTCATGCCTAATCTATAATCATTCTATCCCATAATTCATGCCTAATCTATAATCATTCTATCCCATAATTCATGCCTAATCTATAATGCAATAGATTTTAACTCAGAGTTTCTGGAGTGTTCTGGAAAAGTTGGTGGGAGTTTGAGGTTTAACCCGTGTGCAGGGCTGAATTTCCACCAGGCGATAATGAAGCGGTGCAACGCGGTTTAAGGTTAGCACGCTGGTGGAATATTCCGGAATGTTTGACGAGCCTGCATGGTAAAGCTGAGATGTGTGTGTGTCTGTGTGTGTGTGTGTGTGTGTGTGTGTGTGTGTGTTCGTGCGGTGATTTTAAATCAGGCCTCATGTACTTTCCACTGCATAATAAATCTCGGGTTAGGTTGGGTGTGATACACTCTTATCTGCGCATGCTGTCTCCTTAGACTGAAGATGCAGTGTGTGTGTGTGTGTGTGTGTGTGTGTTGTGCTACAGTAACTAAAATCATTGACGTTGAATGAAACACACACACACACACAGACACACACACACATGACCTACAGTTAAGAGGTCACTGGACCTACACTCTTTCCAGCTCTGTTTCCTGACTCAGAACTGACCAGCACACACACACACACACACACACACACACACACCTCACCAAGTAGTGACACAGTGCCAGCAGCTGACTGACGCAGCGAACTCTTACACACGCCACTGGAAGGCGGAATAACAGAAACGAGCTCGGGGAAGTGGGTGAGGAGGAGTGTCAGCTCACAGCTAAATATATTTCACACCGCTGTGGAGCGGATCGGAGGCACGACTCCTTTAGCACCCGCACAGAATGGCCCCGTCGATACGAGAAGCTCCCGGGGAACCGAGAGGATCTGAGGACTTGAGGAAAAACTACAGTGTTAAATGACTTGGAATATGACACGTTCTGTACTGTAGATATTTTTTTGTCCGTTTACAGTTTCAGTGGAACCCCGACATACGACTGGAATGCGAAAACTTTCCATGGAAAAATGCAGATAATCTATCAGAAATATCACCGACTCTAGAATCAATTTTTTGCAGATTATAACATTTGGAAAAGACGTGTAAAGGAAGTAAAATAGGAAATAAATAAACCCGCCACCGATTTCATTAGTCAGAGCAACATACATTTATTTTATTTATACAACCAAGCAGTTAGTGGTTAAGGGCCTGGCTCAGGGGCCCGACAGCTATAACTTAGTGATGCTGGGAGTCGAACCCACAATCTTCGTATCTTCAGGCCACCATCTTAACCACCAAGCTACAACTTGTCCCTACTTACAACCTACCAGTTTAATCTGCACGCCGCTTTATATACAAGTCATTCTGGAAGAATAAGATGCTATTTACCGAGAATTTTTACCATGTGTGTGTGTGTGTGTGTGTGTGTGTGTGTGTGTGTGTGTGTGTGGTGTGTGGGGAGAGAAAGAGAGAGAGAGAGGCGCTTAAGTCTCAGTGGGAATCCTCTCCAACTGCGTGACCTCCACATAGATAAACCAACATGGCTTACAGGCAAGCATAAGGTGGCACACACACACACACACACACACACACACACACACACACACACACAAGCCAACACAGAGTCTAAAAAAATATAAATGTTTAACAAGTTTGACTCATTCAGATTAGATGTCTAATGTGGATGGCAGGTGTACGTTATTTAAAACCGCACTAACAACACCCTCTTCATCACACACACAACACACACACACACACCCCCACACCCGTTTCGATACCCGCCAAAAAAAACACAAAAAAGCAAAAACCACCTGCTGAGTTTTGTAGCTTTACCGGAGTTGTATGTAAGATGGATTAAAGTATGAAGGGCTACCGTAGGCCTCTATAGCAATGAATTAAGCAGCAGATACAGAAACAAAGCAGCAGTACCGAATAAATGCAGCAGTACAGAACAAATGCAGCAGTAGAATAAAAGCAGCAGGTACTAATAATGCAGCAGATACAGAAACAAATGCAGAAGCTCCGAATAAAATGCGAGGTCTGAATAAAAGCAGGCAGGGATAAATGCAGCAGATACAGAAAACAAATGCGCGATAATGAATAAAATGAGCAGGACTGAATAAATGCAGGTACGAAACAATGCAGCAGATACAGAAAACAAATGCAGCAGATCTGATAAAATGCCAGACGAATTAAAAGCGCGATCGAATTAAATGCAGCAGATAGCCTACTGAAATAAAATGCAGCAGGTACTGAATAAAATGCAGCAGGTACTGAAAAAGAGTAGGTACTAAATAAAATGCTGAGCTTCTAAAAATCAGCGTATGATGAATGCAGGAGCTACGACTTTAATACAGGAGATACGAAGAAACGCAGTACTGGGATAAATTGCAACAGAAAAAATGCAGCAGGAACTGAATAAAAGGAGCAGGTACTAAAAAAAGGTCAGCAGCTACTGAATCGATGAATGCGTAGTAGAACTAATGCAGAGTACGAATAAGCGCAGTAACGAATCACTATATAGTTTGGATGTAGCCAAACCCCGAAGTATATATGATAACATTAGTCACTAACACACACATTAGGTACATACGTATAGCTATCTAAATTCTCGTTTCTTTCCTCTCTAGCAACTTTTACTACTCTGCAAATTCCTGTATTCATGTTCAGTCTTGTCTGGAGTCATCCACAAACCCCCCCCCCCCCCCCCGACCATCAGGAATCTGAGAGCGTGGCGACTGCCATGGGTAATGTCAGTTTATTAGCTAGTGGCAGGGGCGGTGGTCCCACAAGACACAACACTACTGTGCCAAGCAGGCTTATGTTCACACGCACACACACACACACACACACACACACAACACATAATACATAATAAGAAAGCAATCTGATTGCATCCGTGGCCAGGCCGGTGAGGAGCTCGCTCTCAGGTGCATGATGAGCACTCTGAGCCGACGATCTGCTCTCGGAGATCCTCTGTGATTCCATTACTCTGTTTTGAGCCACTGAGTTTTAGCTCAATAAAGAGACATTCTACGTTTGTGTCACTGAAGTGGATTCGATTTTATACGGATGGAGTTGCAGTGTGATGTGCACGGAGTCTGAGATTCTTCACACAGAGCTTTTGCAGTTATCACCAAACTCACACACCTTCACCTGTTCTGCGTAGGAGGAAGTGTGTGGTGTGTTCAGGCAGTCTTATTCTTTCAAACAGCTGATTAAATTAAGAAAAATAATTACATTTAATCTAATGAAGCTCACAAATTACATTAATCATTATTTATTACGGGATCATTGAGCTTTAATTAAGAAAATAAATAACAACTGCTTTTTTATAATAAAATTTTGAATAGTTTTAAATTATCTTAAAATGTCAAATTAACCAATCAAACAACCATCTAATCAACCAACCAACCCACCATCCATCTAATCAACCAACAACCAATCCGTCTAACAAACCCAACACACTATCCATCTAATCCCCCCACATCTATACCAACAACAAGCCCCACCTTCATTAATCACCCAACCATCTAACCAACCAACCAACCAACCCACCATCCATCTACTCAACCAACCATCTAACCAACCAGCCATCTAATTAAACAACCATCTAACTATCTAACCAACCGAACAACCATCTAATCAACCAACTATTTAATCTCAACCAACAATCTAACCACTAACCAAAAAACCATTACTAACCTAACAACCAACCAAACAACCACCAACCAAATCAACCTATCAACCACTCAACAAACAATCTAACCAAACAACCAAATATCTAATCAACCAGCCATTTAATCAACCAACCAACCAACCAACCAACCAACCAAGTAAATTAACATCAATTTCTAACAACCACCTTTTTAAACAACCAACTAACTAATTAACCACATATAAATCTATCAATCCACCTTGTGTTCATGTGTATGTAGGTAATCGTGGTACAGACGTAGAAGGTGTTGCTCAAAAACCCCCATACTCACCTCACCTCACCTCACCTCACCTCACCTCACCTGCCTTTCTCTCTCTCTCTCTCTCTCTCTCTCGCTATCTCCCTCCAGCAAAAAAAAGAAAAGAACAAACTAAGAACCCGAGAGAACCAGTAGCTGGATAACAGAGCGTAAAGAGCGTAAACACTGCATTTCCTCGAGAACTCTTCTGTTGGGAAGAATAGGATTATTTCAAAAACAGCCAAGGCACAAGAAGGACAACGGGACGGAAGAGTGAAAGAGAGAAGATATAGAGGAGCGATGGAGGACGTAATGGTGGAGTGATGAAGAGTCAGAGCTTTGACATTTAACTGCAGTGTATGGAAAGTTATTGCCCCCCAGCATCCCCCCCAAAAGCAGCTGTGGATCAGGAGACTCAACTGATGCAGTCTGGAGAGTTAGAGACGAGGACATTTCTCATTGGTCCTGAGCTCTGGACTGACTTGGACCAAGATAAGATGTTGACGATGTTGATTTAACAAAGCATGTCTGCGTTTTTCATAAATAAAAAAATAGCTGCCTGGTAAATAAATCACTGATGACCCGCGGGGTGTGTTTTGTGTGTGTGTGTGTGTGTGATGCAGTTAAATGCCCATTTTTGCCTGAGAGCAATTTTCCCGAATGACTAGAGAAACATCAAATAGATTCCATGGTAACAGAATGGCATTTGTTGGGGCGGTGGGGTGGGGGGGGGGGTCCAATAATAATAAGGTAGTAAATAATGGAAGGACGAGACGGGGACGGTCCAACGGCACGCTATTCTGTTTCTGGGAGCTCGGTAATGATTTCCCTCACCGTCCCGTCCTCCTTTGAGAGAATATAGCCTTGACAAACGACCAAAAAAAAAACACACACACACACACACACACACACGAAAAGCCTGAGTGAATAAAACTTTATAAAAAAGGGCCCACAGAGGAAAAGTGAGACTGAGACAGATTTAATAAGGAAAATAATAAATTACCTTTACGCGGAAATAGAAACGTTCGCATGTGGAACTCGAGGGAAGTTCGATGTGAAATATTTTTATTCAACGACTTAACCAAATAAAAAAGCAAATTTTTTTAACTTTTAATTATTTAAAATAAAAAATAAAAAACATAATGATGTATTAGGAATTCCAGGTATCCTGACATGAGGCATGTTTATTGTTTGCCGCTCTTTTGTCTAAGATCCGCCTCCGGGGGGGTGGGACATACAGCTCCAGCTCTTAGAAGCGTCTAATTGGATGAGCTTCGAAAGTTAAAATAAAATGTAAGTTTGAATGACACTTAAAGGTTCAGTCAAGGACACGTGTTAATTAGCCGTGTCCTACGGTTTAGCGCTGCGGTCTGGAATGACGGTAACACTAAATACCGTGTAAAATGACTGACTGACATTTTAAACCATGTGGTGTTTATCATCCGAACAAACTACGAGACAGTGAGAGTAAGTGAGAGTAAGTGAGTGAGAGAGAGAGAGAGAGAGAGAGAGAGAGAAAGCTAATGACGATCCTGACGTGCTCCCTGCTACGCTCCCCGAGGCGCTTCTCTTTCCGCCGTTTTAACGAAGCTGCTTCAGAGTAGATTAAACGGCAACTCGACACCGCTAATCTGTCTGGGAGGCGCGCACCTTGAAATCCGATACGGACCTTGAAGTCACGAGGATACACATCGACGTGTGTGAGTGTGAAGATTCCGCCCGCATGCTAATGAAGACCGGGCGCTCATCCTCGATAGAGACGATTTTGTTCTAATGCTACAACTTTTACCACAAGGTGTTCTGTTAGCGTCCTCTCTGGTCAGGAGGACACGCCCCCTGTTAGCATTGTGTTGCAAGTGATACACTTGTTACACGTTAGATTTTCATCATCACGCCTTCTCTCATAACCGAGTTTTTATTTCTTTATGAAACGATTAAATCTTTTATTAAAAACAAACCAACATTAAAAAGATAAAAGTTATAAAAATAAAATAAAAAAAACACTTTTTATACAAAAATCACATCTAAAGCAAAAATTAATAATAAGGTATATTAAATGTTGATTTCTTTCTCTCTTTTTTCTTTCTCTATCTCTCTCACCCTCTCTTTCTCTCTCTTTCACACACACACACACACACACTTTCATTCTTGTTGTGGCTTTCGTTTTTATACAATCTTTCTCTCTCTCTCTCTCTCTCTCTCTCTCTCTCTCTATCTGGCTGTCTGTCTCCCTCTTTCTCTGTCGTGTTTCTCCCCCTCTCTTTTTCCCTCTCTTTCTCTCTCTTTTCTCTCTCTCTCTCATCTCTCTAGCGCTCTCTTCTCTCTCTCACTATCTGTCTCTCTGTCTGTCTATCTCTCTTTCTTTCTCACCTAATCTCTTTTTCCTTGGTTTACTCCTTTTTAAAGTCTCTCTCTCTCTCTCTCTCTCTCTCTCTCTCTCTCTCTCTCTCTCTCTCTCTCTCATTAGTCTTCGGTGAGATCTGACCTGTCTGAACTCTGTGGTGTCAGAGCGAGCTGGACTGCTTCAGAGACTCAGCCTCATTACTCCGGTTCAGTGATTGCAGATAAACTCCACACGCTCCAGATCTGAGCACGCAGACGAGACGAGACCAAGCGAGCGACTCTGCCGGAAACAATCTGTAAACTGACGTAGGGCCGGTGGTGATAGCGGGGTGAGAGTGCGGCATGCTGGGTAACCTGGAGCTGTGAGATGGTGTCGTCAGGATGTATGAGTGACAGTGACTTAGAGAATGAAACATCTGTGCTTTGAACTTTCTCCAGCGGTGAAGTTAAGCTGAAAATGATTCCAAAAGTTTAAAACCCATCTGATTGGTCAGAATCTGGACTGGGAACAGTTTTATGGTTTCTATAGTAACAGTTTATTTAGGTTTCTTGTTAGGGGGCGTTTATTTAACTAACATACTATTTTATTAATCAGTTTACTTACTAGCTACCAGCTAGCCAGTAGCTTATTAGGTATAAAAATTGTTTACTAGCTAGCCACTTCTTCTACTAGCTAACTTACTAGCTTATTAGCTAACTTACCATTTAGTTGCTTGCTACTAGTGTAACGATTCCGCCCCCCCCCTGCCACCAGAGGTCGCCATCGCCATCGCAAGGAAGTGAACCGGAAGTGCTTCACAACCACTAGTAGACCTCTGGTGGCGGGAGGGCGGAATCGTTACTACTAGCTTACTAGGTAACTTACTGTCTATTGTTTTACAAACTAGCTACTAGCTTGGTATCCACTAGCTTACAAGCTATGTACTAGCTTTGCCTATAACCACTACTCGCTTCACTCTATGTCTGTTGTCTGGCTAAAGATTCTAATTGATTGTTTCTGTTCTATAGCGTTGGATCGTCTCCAACTAAACATCTTTATAGGAACATTTCTGTGTTGAGAAACAGGCCAGGGGACCAATTTACGGAATGACTGTAATTAAAGACACCTCGGTTACGTCAGGATGCAACAGCGCTGTGGGGGTTGCGTTTCTGATGTGTTTGTTTTGCTGAACATTCCGCAATTAAACAGATTAGCACGTCGTACGGCTACCAATATTACAAATCATTGGGTGGAAAGTCACGGTAGAGTAAATACATTACCACACACAGAGGACAGTTTAAAGGAATTAACACTAGTGCGAGAAAAATTATAGATATACTGATGAGGCTATGTACTGTGACAAAAGTATTGGTACGCTGTCCTATCACAACATGCTGTTTTTTTAATCATCTTATTCCAGTTTCACTCTTCCACTTATAACGACCTCCAGACATTCACTAGATTGTGTCATGTGACTGTGTGGATTTGTGTTCATTTAGTTACAATAGTATTCATGACAGACATTGATGACGTAATAGTGAGGAGGTCAAGGGTTCGGTCGGGGTTCCAGTTCATTCTAAAGGTGTTTAGTTCCAAGGGTTGCGCCAGGACATGATGCAGAGCATAAGGGTTCTATCACCCCAATCAGAACCCATATATCCTCATTAGAGATCAGGGACTTTGTGCACAGGGGCATTGTCATGCTGGAACAGCTGGAGCAGCTGTTAAGTCTCTTAGTCATAATCCAGTGAGGGAATAATGGTTTACGTTGAAAGTGTTTTGTTCTTGTATTAGAAAACGTGATTAACGGCTCACTAAATGAAGGAGACGTTTGTCCTCCTAGTGTCCCTCCGACACTTTAGAGGCTCACGGCACAGCGTGCTTAATCTCATCACTGAGCGACCCGCATCCTTAACTTTCCCTCGACTTCATCTGACGACACCTACACAAATTAATTCTCCGAAATACAATAATAGCACTGATCTGCCAGATGTTTGGCCCCGTAATCTGGTTTGGTGTGACGTTTTGAAAACAGTTGCTTGCAGGACAGATGGCGTCCTGAGTCGCTCGAGTTTTCACCGATCAGAACGTATTTTGCTCGTCTGCCTGCGCTCTTTGTTCGGAGCGGCACGGGGACGTGCGTGAGACGGGGTGAGACTTCCCAAAGACACCATGCTGTTTATTAAAAAAGTCTTTTTAAACATCTTCGACTCAAGCAGGGCGGGACGTGCTATCGCTCAGATTCAGCCTGGTGTTATTGTCACTCTCATCACTTACTGCGGGAGAAACAGACGCACCAGGCGCTTTGTTTTCCTGCCCAAATGTCGAGGCTTTCTGAAATTTAATTAATCAGCCTCCTGTCCTTTTGCTCACAAAGCCGCATTATTTTTTTCTTCCCCACCTTTCACTTCCTGTGCTTCACGCATGTCCACACATCAGTTTATTCTTCTGCCACACGGCCTCTCAGTGGGACGCTGGGGCAAAGAGGAAGCAGTCACACCTTTATCACAAGATGTTATGCACACACACACACACACACTTTCTGCTAGAAGGCTGAATGCAAAAAAGCAAAACAGTTTCAGTGGTAGATCATGAGTTTGATTCCCAGTACCACCACGGCTGGGCTGCTGAGACAAACCTTTAACCATTACCTGCTCAGAAGGGTATAAGTCGATTTGCAATGGGATCTTCCCGAATACTAGAAATGCAAATCCTTTCTTGGGTGTCTCTCTCACTATCTCTCTGTCTCTCTCACTATCTCTCTGTCTGTCTCTCTGTCTCTGTCTCTCTCTCTCTCTCTCTCTTAGTTTTCGTCTTTCAGTCCTATCTTCTCTTGACTCCTTTTCAGAGTCTCTCTCTCTCTCTGTCTCTCTGTCTCTGTCTCTCTCTTTCTCTCCCAGTAGTCTTCGGTGAGATCTGACCCGTCTGAACATAAACTGCTCAGAAGAGTGTAAGTCGATTTGGAATGGGATCTCCCAAATACCAAAAAATCCCTTTGGGTGGGCGGGAAATATTCTGTCTCCTCCCGTCAATCACAGCTACACTAGTCAATCATTGATGTCCTAAAGTCTTATGTATGTGAAAGAGGAAAGACAGTGCATTATGTTTTTGGCTCCAAATAAGTGGCAGCTTGTTGGTGCAGGGAATTGAACCAGCGATCTGCCATTCAGCGGGCCAAAACCTTAACCATTCTCACGTGTTTCCTTTGTGCCGGTTCTGCTGTCCTGTGACTCAGTGTTCTGACACGTCCAAAGGACTGCATGTGTGAACCTTCATCCTGCCCTGGTGGCTATAGTTTGAGATTTTTCAGCTGAAATAAAGCTGGGAATATTTATTATTCATTAATCACACTGCAGCAAAATTAGTTCACCTGTTTGCTCGTCCTCCAGCGTCTCGGCTCGGCTGCCGGTGGCTGGAGGAGGGGACCAAAACGTACGGTGCGTGTTTTAATCAGGAAATTATTGATAAACATGCAACACTAATGAGGATCCTACGTGTCCTAGCGACTATTGAAAAACTTTAATTAAAGGGGCTGCCTTTGGATCGGGGCATGGAGCAATCATCCGGGGCTTTTGTTTATATTAAACATGCAGAGCGATTTATTGACTAGTGATGTCATACTTGATAAAAACTCTTTTCTAATCTCATTGCGGCACTCGCAAAGTTTTACACGATTAATCAGCAGATCACTGTTTCTACCTTGACGCTGAAGATTTCCCTGGACCGGCGTGTCTTCAGGGGTTTTATTTTACACAACAGCAATTTTGCCAACCCTCCTTCATTATGTGAAGCATCTGCTAGATGAGTTCCAGTGAAGAAGCTGAAGAAAACTACCGGACCAGCAGATGGCCAATCAGAGTCCAGGATTCAGCAATGGCGCTGCGTTCTAACTGCTGACAGGTCCTAAAGAGTTTCAAGTCATCCTTCATCTCAAATGTAGGATATCGATCTGTTGAACGAGATTTCTTTTGAGCCGCTCGAGTTGTCGTGTATTATTTATACGGCGGTCGGAAAACCGACCCGATCTCCATAAATCTAAACTCTGATCTATCAGCATCCACACTAGCGCACAATCTTAGGGACCGGGACAAAGAGGACATCCGTTATCTAGCAAGTACATTAGCTGTTTAATGAGCTACAGCGTTGAGGGATGTGGGCGGGGTTTAGGCTGCTCTTCTTCACCAGCAATGTTTGCAAACCCTGGAGGCTGAACTGTGTGGGGACGCAGCTCACTGTTAACCATCGGTGTTTATCCAATCGCACCCAATCCTCACCTTTCAATCTTATTTGTTTTCTTAATTTTGTTGGGAGTCGATCTTGCAAGTCGAAGCAGCAACCAACAGGGCTGACTTGTGATCAAGAAATGCTGAGAGTGAGAGTCAAGAAATCCGCGGAGAAGAATAAACAGAAGAATAAACCAGCATTCTAAGCATTTATCTGGACAAATATCTGGAACAAACCAAAATAATAATAAAACTCAAATAATAATCAATTATAATTATTATTAATATTAAAATAATCAAAACCGTAATGCATCTTTTCTCAGTTTTCATATATCAGTGGATCTGATATTACAAAACCGATATCCGATAATAAAAATGACTAAAATATCAGGCATCACATCGCTCTATTATCGGTTGATCCCTAATACAGTCATGGGTAATACAGATTGGTTCTTGAGTATACACACACACACACACACACACCCACACACACCAAACGATAACATTTGAACTAGTGGTTAATAATTGGATCGAAACACAGCGTTTTAGCAAGTCGCATTATTAAGAAATAAATATTCAGCAGATGTAGAAATATTTAGTGGGCAAACATTCTCTAGATCTCTAATGAAACAACATAAACACACACACACACACACACACACACACACACACACACACACAGTAATCAGAGTAATCCCTCTCTCTCTCTTGTGACTTTGTAATGTAGTGTTAGAATGTAAATGGTACAGATAAAATGAGCCCTGATTTAATGTCACTCTCTCTCTCTCTCTCTCTCTCTCTCTTGTTCTCTCTCTCGGTCTCTCACTCTCTCTTTTCCTCTCTCTATTTCTCATTAAGTCCACAGTAATAACCTGGCTAATTATTTTCCACACACAGCTGATGGTTTAGGAACAAACATTAAACCTGTGCATGTAGAATCTTGCCCCGCTATTCCTAATAGCTTCATCTGATAATTAATTAAAAAACAAATGAGATATTTTCACAACTTCTCATGCTGCGGAAATGCGACCGTGAAATCGGCTGCACGGTTTAACGACTCGGGCGGGACACTCATTAACAGCTCGTTGAGGTGTCCTGACAGCACCGTGCATTGGTGTATGGCCGTGGTTGGCAGGTCTGAAACCCCACACGTTGGAGGCCAGAGTTAATATTCAGCTCTGGGCTCCCCGGTGGTCAGAGGTTAGTGTTTCATTATGGAACGGTAAATTCCTCAATTTCAATTATGATGGTGCAAGGGAGCTCGCTTCGAGAAAGGACAGCGAAGGACACGACTAGGAAGCAGATGTGCGCATGTGGGTGTTTGTGTGTGGTGCAGCTGTCTGAGTGATGTGTTCAGAATCAGTAAGTGTGGACTGGGTGTGGTGTGGCTGCGCCCTCTGCAGGACATTTTATGACTGCTTACTGTTTAGGAGCCGATAAATTAAATTAACCTAGAAGTTCAAGTGTGTTCAGTCAAGAAAAAGTTGAAGGACACAGTCTAAGATGAAGAAAAAGTGGGAAAAGACCAAATGAATTGGTATCTTCCAGCTTCTGACCATACCTGATCCAGGTCATGATCGGGGGAAGGGGGCACGGGTAGATAGAAAACCAGCAGGACAAAGAAACACAAAAAACTTTGCTGATTACCTGGATGGGAGATACCATTTAACTTCCCACTTCACCATTATCTGAGATGGTATCTTCCAGCTTCTGATTGACTGAGCAGTGAAAGGGGTGGGAATAGATGAAAAACAGAACTCCCGAAACGTCACAGCTAAGTATGTATCTAACGTTCAGCAAGCAGGCTGTGGGCATGATATCTGAGGCTGAAATCAACAGCTTTGTTGGGTCCTAGCAGCGAACCCTGATGATCTCTTTGGATTTTTGTTTTAGACCTAATTTAAGGCTTGGGGTTTGAGACAGAAGGTTCCTGGCCCCCTTAAACGCTGCCTGCGGCTGTAATTTTATATGTATTGATATCAGTGGAGAGCCGCTTTGAGAATTTTGATTTCACCCCCTTGATGAAACCAAAATGAAGGCTTCAAATGAAGAACACTAATAAAATAAACAAGGTTTTAGAGCAACACGTTTGGAGCTCCTGCAAATTTTACAGCCTGAGAAAAGTGAGTCTAAGCATACAAGTGAATTTATCCAGTGTTATAGCCTGACTGAGATCTACAATCATACTATTTTTCGGATTTTATTTCACACAGAAAAAAGCAGTTGTATTTCTGCGACTCCCGTCTGGTTCGCAGAAAGAAAAAGAGTGTGAAAAGAAGGAAAAGAAGGTCAGGCTGTACGTTTTTTCACCTTGACAGTAACCGCGGGCTGTAAGATCATCCCGTGCAGATGTGATGAAATTAGGGAAACAGTGTGATTTCGTCTGAATAAATGTCAGGAGAGGGGCAGCCCGTGGCTCTGAGGCAAGTGGGAGACTGGCCAACTGCTCACCTTCAGGAGCTGCTGAGTTCGAGAAAAAGGACACACTGAGTCTTAGAGGGGAAGAAAATGGACTTGGGTTTTTTGGGGGATTTGCCTTTGCCTCTATATTATATATTTAGTCTTTTTCTTCTTCATACTTATGTGAAGGTTTTACACCAGTTTGTTGATCCCTTTTTATACAACTGCAATTTGGGGTTAAGGGTCTTGCTCAGAGGTGGCAGCTTGTGGGTCTTCTAAATGTGGGCAGTGGTGGCTCAAATAGTAAGGCTCAAATGGTTAAGATGCTGAGTTGCTGATCTGGAGACCAGGAAGACCGCAGGCTGTTGAGTCCAGAGTCTTTGTGCACAGGGACATGCTGGGACTCTTAGTTCTGATAAGAAAATAATGAAATCCTCTAACATACAAAAAACATCCTAGACACTGATGCTGGAGCGGTGTCCACAAACTTTTGGACTTATAATGTATATGATTAAAATATGTTTTGATATTTTAATCTAGTCATCCATCTTTCTTTTTACCTCTTTAATTCCCACTCATCTTTCTTTGTAAAAACAAACGATGATTAATTGAGCAGTTTGAACATCTGGAAGCCAGTTTTCTTTTACTGTTGGTTTTTGAACATTTGATCACATCTGCTTCCTCCTGCCTCTTCAGAAATGTCTCCTCTTTCTGGGGACTGAGCTCGTTCTGAATACCGAAGTCGTTGGGAAGCTGCCTTTAATATTCCTTTTAGGCAGAACACAGGAAGTGACGCAATACCTGAAAACCAGTGCTTTCTTTATTGATTCTTGGATGTAAGTGTGTGTATCGATGCAGGAGAATTGGACCTGAACATGCTCTGACTCACACAGCCACGGGCTGATCGATCAGATCGGATTGTTTGCCACTTGGCGGTGAGATGAGGTCATCGCTGCTTGTGGGCGTGCCCTCTAGATTTACAGCCAATGAAAAGTATAAAGGTTTTTTTAGGATGTAATTATAATTGATTAGATTTTACTGGATCCTCGCTTGTTTAGTCCTTTTTCTAACAAGTGAACTTTATAAAGCAGCGTTCTTTAAAAAATACTGACTATGACAATAAATAATGTAATAAAAATGTTACTAAATTAGCTAAATCCGCCACTACATAAATAAGATATTAAAGGTAAATTTTACAGTCTGACTTTATGCTCCTGCTTTATGCTTTTAGCCTGAAGCGATGTGAAGTCGGCCTGGAGCAACCCGGACACCAGCCTCGCTCCGCTATCACAATCACCAGCGGCGAGCCGCGAACCCACAATCTTTTAAACAGCAGGTTTACTGACAGCTCAAGTGATGTAAGTGTCTTTAACACAGTGGTGGCTGTGGAGAAGTTTTACACAACAACTCGATTTGAAGTAAATCCTAAAAGAAACTTATTGAAGCTTTAATGCAGAGCTTATGAAACACTTCCGAACAGGAAAAGCTGAAAAAAACCTTTCCTTTCACTACAGATTCATTTAATTACTTCATTGTTTTATTCCTGCGCATAATGACGAGAGCTATAAAGTATTTTCTCTGTTGCTTATTATTATTATTATTGTACATTTTGATTCCTACGTCCTTCTTGTTTTTTTCTCCCTAAATTAATTCCTCCTTAATTTGTCTTAAGAATTTAGATGATAAAAAAGATGTTGTATCGGCAGGGGCTTGACGATACGATACAAATTACAATTGATGGCAATACAACACATTGCAATACTTTGATAATAACAAACAGCTAATAATATAACAAATACAAAGCTGGAGGTGCCCTTATTTTTGACGCCATATTTGCTTTGGAGACTGCCGAAGCGAAGGAGGAGGTGGTTCGACACACACTAAACATTAACCTAAACGTATCAAAACTAGAGGTAGACTAGTATCGTAAACAAAACTGAGCAGAGATCTAAACCGTGATTAAATAACCATGAAGTAAAACGCTCAGTATTTAGCCGAGCAAACAATACTCTACAGCTAGCAAACAGGAAATGGCATCGGAAATGCTATCGCTGAAATAAGTATTCTGGTGATGGCGCCCTCTCTTGGTGGAAGGATGGATTCTTTACAATTACACGCATAAAATACAAAACACAGATTCTGGTATTTTTCTAAACAATAATATCCATCTGTTATTTAAATATAGACTGGATAAATTGCGGAAGTAGTAATATAGCTTAGTGGTTAAAATGTCAGAAGATCATGGGTTCAATTCCGAGCACCACCACGCTGCCCCCTGAGCACTATCTAGTTGGATAGAACAAAAAGAAAGAAATGTATCTCGCTCTGGATAAGAACGTCTTCCGAATGTAAGTGTAGGTAAGCCAGTTGGATGTTGACTAGGCCGTGATGAGAGTTCTAAACATCTGTCCTGTGTTGTTTTGTGCTGTTACTCGTATTTTCCTTTGAAATCAGCTCCTCTTTTATTTGCCAAAACAATATTTACTCAGCGCTGAGTCTCTGTCTTGGATGATCGCAGCAGCGCAGGATAAATAATCGCTCAGGAGCCGAGTGTGTTTATCTCGCGGGGTTTCCAAAACAGTAATTAGAGAAGCTGCGCCTGTGGATTGGTCCTAATCCAGTTAATATGGAGCTGCTGCTTATGAGAGAGGAAGCATAAAATAATAAAGGAGAGAGAGAGAGAGAGAGAGAGAGGCAGAGTGTAGAGACAGCAGGGGGGAAATAAACGCATGGGGGGGGCACGATGCAGTTGGGGTCACAGTGTGTGTGTTTTTTTTGTGCTTGCTGCGTGAACGCTTCCTGATGTGTGGCCGAATCGGGCCGGCAGCGCACTCTTTCCTCTCGCTTTCATCACTCTTTCATCAAGCTTTTCCCACACCACTGATTGATGGCCCTGGCAGGTAGCCCTCATTGTGTTTTGGATGAGCTCATAGGCGGGAGATAAATGTTTCATGGGCCGTGTGCGGAAACTAAACACAGACTGCCGAACGAGTGAGGTCACGGAGAGACAGACGGAGGGTCAGACTCAAGCCAGGTGGGCCGAAAGGAGACAGAAGGTAAAGCGATGGCAGAAGGCCAGCTGCTGATGTGGGGCTTTCTATTGTCTTAAATGTCATAAGATTTCTGACAGCTGGGCTTCAACACCTCTATCCTCCCTTAACCCCCCCTTCCCCCTCTATCTATCTATATTGATTCTATACTTATAGCAGTTGGACCATATTGATCAAATTTAACGATCCTACACAAACTGCAGTTTCGCTCTCAGACATAAAAAGAGGACGGGATGTGTAGGAAATAAAGACACTGTTCCAATACCCACACTACAACCTAAGAGCTTTAATTTTAGAAGTGCACACTTTAGTTGCTAAGTGCGAAAGGGAACAAGTGCACTGCGTCAAACGCCATTGCTACGTCATCGCTGTAACACCCCTCAGAGGACCATAGTGACACGAACCAGCTGATTATTTTCCAGATGCTTATAACAGTCTACTTATAGAAAAAACACACACGAAATGTCTGTCCTTCTTATATCGAGGTATTTAACGTATCTTTTTCTGGGGATTTAAATAAATTTTTTATTATAATCAAGGAAAGCAAAAAGATTCAGAAAGAAGGTGTCAGGCTTGAACAAAATGAACAAACTTTACCTGAAAACCTCGCAACTTGGGACAGTTCGAGAACAGAACCCAGACGGATCAGTGTGAGGAAGTGGAACAGGGAGAAAACAGGAAGTACTGACCATATATGGAAAGAAGGCGGCGAAACAGGGTGTGTGCAAAAATATGGAAGTAAGAACATGTTTATTTTATAAATATATCAATAATATAAATACTAATTTATTATTATTAAACATACAGCCCTTTGGTCTATGTATTTAGTATAGCACAGCGTTTGGTATTATTATTGCGTTGGTATTAACTAGCCTCTAGCCAAATGGCTAGATGTCATGAGATTCGCTAGCTGAGACATTAGCTATCTGTCATGAGATTATCTATCTGTAAGATTAGCTATCTTTTATAAAATTAGCTAGCTGTGAGATTAGCTATCTCTAATGAGATTCGCTAGCTGTGAGATTAGCTATCTCTTAGGAGATTCGCTAGCTGAGATATTAGCTATCTTTTATGAGATTAGCTATCTTTTATGAGATTTGCTATCTGGGACATTAGCTATCTGTCATGAGATTAACTAGCTGTGAGATTAGCTATCTGTTATAAAATAACCTAGCTGTGAGATTAGCTATCTTTTATGATATAAACTACATGTGAGATTAGCTACTTGTCATGAAGAACAAGCGAGCCTTAAAAATTTAAGCAAGGCCCTTAACCCCCAGTGGCTCAGATGTCTAAAAGAGATAAACTGGCAAATGCTCTCAATGTAAAATGACTTTTCACGTTCGGTATTAAACAGCTGCAGTGTTTCTGCTAAAAGCAGCAGCAGAAGTTTTTGTTGTCATTTAAATATTTTGAAAGATGACATAACCTGCAAGCAAGGATGTGCCACCATTAGCAACCGTTTCACACCCAGGAAAGAAAAATGGCGAACTCATGACGACCTGCTCAGAATCGCCTGACACAGGAATCGAAATAAAAGCAGAGAACGAGATTTCACAAGGCGAGAGGCACTCGTTCCAACAATTCTGCAAAGAACTAAAAAAAAAAAAAAAAAAGGTGTTTGTGTCACCGGTGTGAGAAAGAGAGGTGACAGCGTGCGAGAGTCGAACTTTAAAATAACTTTTTTACACATTCTGAAAGAATGGAAAGAAATAGGGAGGGTTAGACTAACAAGACCTGAATAGAATAGACTAGGATTAAATAAAAATGACAACAAACATAAAATTATATAAAACAAAAAAGCTAAATAAAATTAAAATACAAAACTAATGATAATGAAGAAAGTATATGACCGGAAATAATTACATTCGTAGGTCGCGACTTTAAACACAAAGTTATTCATCGCCATTGCTGTTGAGTAAAAAGCTAAAATCTTTGGCGTTAAATTGGCGAGGCGGTGATTGATGGTCCTTGAATGAAGGACTGAGGTCCTGCTGAGACGCCGGGACTTACAGGATCACCTGTGTCTCGTTTCATATCACTCTTGGTTTTGGAACAAAGAGGAATTATGTAAAAATGAATACAATTCCACTGAAAAAGGGAAACCTTTCAAAACCTGCAAAGACCGACTGATAATCTGTTAAACTGATATTTTCCCTGATATTTAAGTTTTTTTTAATCGGTTATCGCTTATGTAGACCTAACAGAAAAAAAAGGACTCGTACTGATAAAACAATCATAACTAGATTTGTTTCGTTCATAGCAACAAACATTGATTCTGACTCCGCCCATTTGGGTCAGCGTAGACCAAACGTCACGTGACATCCCTATATGTCACTATAAAGCTCTAGGAGGAGTAGCGTCTAGAAATTAATGGTCTCATAATAATAATAATAATAATAATAATAATAATAATAATAATCATCATAAAAAAAAAATAATAATAATAACAAATATCGGTTCCTTATATTGGTTATCGATTGCATAAATAAGCAAATATGATCAATATCGATACTAAATAAGTTAATATTGATTGACATAAGTTAAGTTTAGCATTTAGCAATCAAACAATCTGTTCAAACCTTTATTTTACCTGTAAGTGCTGTACTTCACTCATCTCTTCTCACATAATTCTTAAAATAAGCACAATATATCATTCAAACCGATATTACAAATCTGACATCCAATAATAAGAAAAACCAAACTATTGGGGAAAATATTGGTTAAACAGCTAATCAGTCGATCTCAAGTACACGCCTCTCAGCTCAAAAACTCGCATGTCTTTGCAAAAACACTGAATGCAATTTTAACCTTAAAGCAATTTCACCTCTGCTAGCTTTCCCGGCTCCAGCTGGCTAACAGCAGAAGGCTTTTACAGACACTGACAGAAAGAGTGTGTGTGTGTGTGTGTGTGTGTGAGAGAGAGAGAGAGAGAGAGTGAAAGCCTGAGCAAGAGAGAGACAACAGCTTTTTCCCTGAATAAATGAAACAGAAACGATTCACAGGGAATTCATTACTGCAGATTTGTACTCTGTTTAATTCAACGCGCTGCTGTTTCTGTAAAACACAACTTGTTTGCGGATGTGAATGGCGGGAGAATAAGATGTCCCTCTGAATAGGATGCCTGGAAACAGTCCAGTTTCCTTCCTGCCTTTTGGAAAAGCTACTGGCTAGCTAAACTAGCTAGAACCGTTGAGAAGGACAAACCAATTATAAGAGAAGTGATCGAAGGTTAAATTTAATTCTAATATAACTGAAAATAAGTAATTGTTTTGTGATCATTTGCTGTTCTCGCATCAGAGACATCATTGGTACTCTGAAGATGAACACAACTTTGTCCTGAAAATCGCATAAATGTCATGAAACATGTGTAACGGTTGTTGCTTTTAAATGTCTACACTAGCGCTAAACAGAGCACTAGCACAGGTGCAAAGCTTTCACACACATACACACACACCTGTGCCCTTGCACACCCTTTTTTTTCCCTGTGTATGCAAAAACCGGCTAAATTCTAACTCTCGACCTCACAGAGGCGCGCTTACATATGCACAGTGGCTCTGTGCATGCGTTTGCTAAAATAAAGAACACCCACACGCTCCCCTGAGGACCGGCACTTCCCCTGCAGCATAATTAGATACAGATTAACCCAGGTGCGCCCTTGTGAACCCAGGTGTTGAGTTTGTGGGCGGCACAAAAGACTGGACGGGAGAGGAAGTGGGAAAATTTCTTGAAAAGGAAAGCGATTGGAATCAAACAAAAGAAATAGGGAAAAGAAATGTCTTTCAGTTCAGTTCAGTTCAGTCGGGCAAGAGAGATGATTTATCGCGTGCGGACCATCCGAGCTGAAAGATAGGACAGTAACGCTAACCTCATTGGTGTAGCCGTGTGCTGTGATGTCCTGCGACGAATCATGACAGGAAACACATTTCCGCATTATGTTTTACCGACACAAGAGACTGAACCTCATCTAAAACAGACAAATATAACAAAAAAATTCCGAGCCTGTAGTCAGTCTTAATAAGCTTTTTCATCAGCATGATTCCCGTTGTGTGAGAGCAAAACACAGGCGGCAAGAAAAACGTGCGGGGTCGAAAGACTAAATTAACCTCCATAAAGGAGCAATAAAAAGCGTCCACGGAGGTATTGAGAAGGCAGGAGATAAACAATGGTGCTGGAGATTACAGAACAGCTGGAGCTCTGTTCATGTGGCTGCCGTGAATAGGTCCAATTTGTGACCTCTTGATGGGTTTGGCGATGGAAATGAGGAAGCAGGAAAACCTGGGAAAAAAACCATCCTTTATCCCAGTACAGACACAGAGAGTGAGACAGGAGAGTAAGACAGAAAGACAGAGAGGGAGGAAGGCATCCCACACAAATCAGACAGCGCTCTCCTGCGTTTGATTCCCGGAGTTCATCTTTATCTTAGATCTTTTAGACTCGCACCTCCTCTCATTGGGACTGAATGTTAGTTCGAGCGCAAGTCTCACAGGGGGGGCGAGGATATCCTAAAGAAGATCTCGCCCACCAGCATTAGACTTTGTATTGATTTGTAGGAATGCCCTTCTCTAAGGAAAATTATGGTGCATGAAACTTGCCGGGTAATAAATGTTTCCCCCCTTTTTGAATACCCTTCCTGGTTTAATTATGCTGCAGTTGCTGTGGCTTAATTCATTTCCTGTAGTACAGTGTGAAGCTGGTAGACTACATCCTTACTCCTTAGATATCTCCATTCTTTTTCCGAACTCTGTGTACCCACAATCCTCGGACTCCACCGGTCTGAAATTGGTCTCTGTCTGCGTATCAAAGGGACATGAAGAGGACACATCCTGGACTATATAAAATCTGAAAGTTGTTAATAACAGTTCTGTTATGACCACACATACACACGTCAGTGCCAATTGGCTGTTAGAGAACTCAAGCAGATGACTGGCAGCGGTTTGGAAAGCATCCATTTCCAG
The DNA here is from genome assembly GCA_005784505.1 of Bagarius yarrelli. Lineage (NCBI taxonomy): Eukaryota > Metazoa > Chordata > Actinopteri > Siluriformes > Sisoridae > Bagarius > Bagarius yarrelli. The sequence goes on along the minus strand of VCAZ01000171.1, from coordinate 365,703 downwards.
TCATCTGGACCGACACCTGATTAATCACATCACCTCATTACTCAGCGTCCCCTGCTATGGCCTGACCGAGTCACTGGCAGTGAGAGCAGGTTCCTTGTCTAAAGTTCACCTTGAGCCAAACAGACCAATAAAACTTTTCACGTGTGCGGAGGCGGTGGTGCCGATTGGCCGGCGTTGCAGTACGTCTCTGGTGCAGAGCCGATTTATGATGGGATGTAAGCTATAGCGCCGGAGCACAGATGGAGCTCGGTACACACATTTACTTAGCAGCGGGAGCAGCGCGCAGTTAGGGGACGGCGGGGAAATCCGAGCCAGAGGCAACGCGTTGCTAATCCAGCATTGAACTTTAGCCAAAATTATCTCAGGAAGGAGATGCCAGGGCAGTTTAGCATCAATGCTGGACTCTACCTGAGAGTTTACAGCGCGTTGCTATGGCACCAGCACTTTCGGGCAAGTGGGGTGTGTGTGCTGAGGAAAAAGCAAACCAAAATATTTGAAATAGGATTTGCTTATAATTGCATCATAAAGCTGAGGCATTCTAACATCTGAACGTATGTATTGCCGCAGATGAAGGTCACTAAGTCTATGATTCAGTCAGCGTTTAGTGATTCAGAGATCCAATCTGTCACTGAATCTGTCCTTAATGATTCGGTCAGTCAACGTTTTAGTGAGCTTAGTGATTTGGTCAGTCAACAATTCACTAATCAAATCACTCAGTGAATCAGTGGCTCAAGATCATTCTTCAATAATCGGGTCAGCCAACATGCTAGTAAATAAGTCAGAATTCAGTTATTTAGTCAGCCAGTAATTTAGTCATGTTTAATTAGTCAATTATAGAATCATGCTGTCAGGAATTCATTTAATTAATCAGTCAATGATTCAGTCAGTCAATGAGCAACTAATTAATACTTTTAGTCAGTCAGTGAACAATAAACACAATTGAGCAATCCATCTATTCATTCATCATTCCATCCATCTGTCCATCTATCCATCCATTATTTGATCATTCCATCCATCCATCCATCCATCCATCCATCCATCCATCCATCCATCCATCCATCCATCATTCCATCCATCCATCCATCCATCCATCCATCCATCCATCCATCCATCCATCCATCCTTTTATTCATTCTATACATTCATCATTCTAGATATTTAGTTATTTAACCAGTCTATCAAGGTGCAGTCAGTGATTCCAGAGGGAAGGGTTTAATGAACGTCTACAGAGTCAGTGAGTCAGTGAAAATCAGCATTCAGTGATTCACTCAGCACTTTAGTGATCTAAGCAGTCACTGAATCAGTGATTAATTCATTTAGTCAGTCAACGATTCGGTCATATAATGATTCAGTCAGTCAATGAACAATTCATTAACTCCTTCAGTCAGTCAGTCAGTCAGTAATTGATTAATTAAGACAATAATTAATTTAGTCGGTAATTTAGACATCCATGCGTCCATCCATCTGTCCATCCATCCATCCATCCATCCATCCATCATTTCAACCATTAATTCACATTTTTAGTCATTTATTATTAGTGATTCTGCAACATAACGTTTAATGATACGTCTGAGCATAAAGTCTTTTATTATTGACACACAGAGTCAGAAAAAGGATAAGAATAATCTACTAAGGTTTAAACTGATGGTGGTAAAAATCCAATAAAACTGTATTTAACAGGAAAACATTAGCTGTAACTGTGTAATTTAACAGCAGCCCATTTCTCTGAGGTGGCAGCAGAAAGCGGTGTAGATGATAAATACGGCTCTGAATCTGAATCGCCACCTGCTGTATAATGATCCTCGGTACCTGCGTGTGATGTGTGCAGGTGCCTTAATGAGCAGCGTGCTGTGAAAAGCGCCTGATTGATGTGTTTTAGAGTAAACCATCGGCGCAGGTACGCGTCCCTCACCAGCTCGACTCCGAGGAGAAGACGGGGTTGTGTGATCAGTCTGAACGATTGCTAAAGAGTTACAGACGGTGTGTGTAGCCGTATAAAGCTGCCAACCGAACCCGGATAATGTCTTCGTCTGAGAATGAAATGGAGGAAGTGGTACAGTTCTTCTACATAATTCAGGTGTTGAAATGCTGATTATGGGTTCAATTCCCAGCACTAACAAGATGCTGGGTCCCTGAGAAAGGTTAAAAACTTGAGATAGGCGTAAGTCAACTGGCGGAAATGTAAATGAGGAAATGGTAGCTTAGTGGTTAAGGTGTTGGAATGCTGATAGATAGACTATGCCCCCCCATGCTGGGCCCTGAGCAGGCCCTTAACCCCCCATTGCTCAGTTGTATAAAATAGATAACTATAAATACCACCTTGATGTTTTTGGGAATTAAACCCACAACCAACAATTGGTCCAACAATCTAACCACTGAGCTAGCACCTACATTTACATTTTTGGCATTTGGCTTATCCAGAGCGACTTACATTTATCTTCTTTATACAACTGAGCAATTAGGGGTTAAGGGCCTTGCTTAGGGGCCCAACAGTGGCAACTGTTGGAATTGAACCCCGATCTTCCAGTTAGCAGTTTAACACCTTAATTAATGAGCCACCACTTTCCCTACATTTGCCATGCACCAGCTTCGACAGCCACATAGCGCATCAGTGTTAATCCTTCGTGATGAAGAGCGTCTGCACTGACAGGAGCGACGCAGTCTGAAGCGGCTGCAGCGGCCCTGCGTCTCCTCTGTAGTCCTCGCCGCCGCTTCGGCACGTCAGCGCAGTGTGATATGTATCTCGACAGCTCTGCTGTTTTTCCACGGCCCAATCAATCGGTTCAGATCATTTATGAATGAGCAGGCTGGCTGAGCGTCTGCTCTGAGAGACGTGTTCTGGCAGCCTAATCTCCTCTGTTACATTAACACACACACACACACACACACAACCCACACTCATGCCAAACTCTCTCTCACACACACACGGTTGGCCACCAATCGGTTATTTGTGTTTGCTCATTTTTTTGGTTCATATGCATTTTTTCATGCAGCCACAAGCTGTCCTATGTATTTTTTTAATTACTCTTACTCTTTTTTTTTTTTCTTTCTTTCGCTGTCTCTCTCTCTTCCTCTCACCCCCCCTCTTCCTCTCATTTTCCCCTTCCACTTTTTCTTTCTGTGTTTCTCTCTCTTTGTGTCTCTTTCTCTCTTTGTCTCTCTCTCTCTTTCTCTCTCTTTCCTTTTTCTTTGTGTGTGTCTCTCTCTCTCTCTGTCTCTCCGTCTCTCTGTCTCTCTCTCTCGTTATCCTCTTGCATGATGCTTGGTGTTATGTGCTGAAACGGAGAACGCTGCTGTAATCACAGGAAGAAAAATTCCCCTCTCAGAATCTGACATTTCTCTCAATCAAATTCCATGTTTCACACACACACACACACACACACACACACACACACACACACACGCACACACACACACACACACAATTCTGATTCATAGGCAGTCTAGGAAATTCTCATCATCGAAAACAAGAATGAAGGACAGGAGCGAGTGCTCATGTGGGAATGGACGAGAGCCACAGGACGGGAATGAGATGGGACGTGTGAACGAGAGATAGAGAGAAAGAGAACGAGTGAATGCATGCGAATGAGAGCGTAAAAACAAAGGAATTTATAAGACGACATTAATTCGGGTTCTTCATGTGAAGCTGTTGTGCATTTTAAATAAGCATCTGGTTCCTGCGTGTGTGTGTGTGTGTGTGTGTGTCCGTGTGTGTGTGTGTGTGTGTGTGTGAGAGAGAGAGCTGTGCACTTTTCAGACTGACACCAGCCTCCGGGTTTGCCTGTGGCCAACACATCATAATCCACATGTCTGTCTCTCTGGCACTGCATTATTCAAGACGCTGCACTGAGCAGTGATCCTGGATCAGTGTCTGCCTCTCAATCTGTCTGTATGTGCTGCCGGAACTGATCCTGGGTCAGAGCTGCGTCACGTCCCTCACTCCTCGAGCCTGTCAGTGTGGCGCTGCTTCCAGCACGTCTGCTGTATGTGTTAAACCTCATCAGGGCTGAACGACAGACGAGTTTACAGAAGAGTTTACAGCAAACCGGTTTATATAAACAATCACAGAGAGAGAGAGAGAGAGAGAGAGAGAGAGAGAGAGAAAGGGACGGGACAGAAAAAAAGAGAGAGAGAGAGAAAGAAAAGAGAAAAAGAGAGACAGACAGAGACAGACAAAGAGAGAGAGAGAGAGACAGACATACAGAGCCAGAGGCAGACAGACAGAAAAGAGAGAAAGAGAAAGCCCCCGTCTCTCTCCCTCTCTTTCTCTCTCTCTCTCTCCTCTCTCTCTCTCTCTCTCTCTCTCTCTCTCTCTCTCTTTCTCTCAGCTTTGGTGTTCATTGACAGAACAAGGGATGGTGATGATTCCATATTGATTTTCTGTAAGCGCTCCACGGAGGCGGATCAGGAATAAAGCTGTATCTCTGGAGGTCTCTGAAAGGTCAACCCTAACCTTAGGGGGGCGACAAAAACCCTGCGGCTTTGGGCTCGGAAAAGTGAAACATTATTAACCCATGAGTGACTAATGACCCGCCACCCTGAAGTGTTTTTCATTCCTCTTTCGCCGCCGTCATTTACCGACTGTTTCAATTCACTTCATTTCAATGATGTCGCTTTTATCCGTTCAGCGCTCCACTCTGACCTTTATCCATTTCCATCCATTTCTATCCATTTTTTATCCATTTCTATCCATTTCCATCCATTTCTATCCATTTTTTTATCCATTTCTATCCATTTCCATCCATTTCTATCCATTTTTTATCCATTTCTATCCATTTCCATCCATTTCTATCCATTTTTTATCCATTTCTATCCATTTTTATCCATTTTTATCCATTTCTATCCATTTTTTATCCATTTCTATCCATTTCTATCCATTTTTATCCATTTCTATCCATTTTTTATCCATTTCTATCCATTTTTATCCATTTCTATCTATTTTTCGTTGCATTCCAGCAGCAGCAAAGAGCCAGAAGAGAAACAGAAACAGAAACAGAACAGAGACAGTGAAGTGAAATAGAGAGATAAAGAGAGGGACACAGCGACAGAGTGAGGAAGAGCGAGAAAGATAAAGATAAAGAGAGAGTAAGGGGGGGGTAGAGAGGGAGATAAAGAGAGAGACGCAAAGACAGAGTGAAAGAGAGAGATAAAAAGGTAGAGGAAAAGCAGGAGTAAGAAAGAGCGAGGGAAAGAAAGAGGGAGAGGATGAGCGAGAGAGAGAGAGAGAGAGAGAGTGGGAGAGAAGGGGAGGGGCGTTGGGGATGGACTGAACTACACTTTAGGGAAAGTCGCACAGGAAAATCATCAATGTTCAATTAACACCAAACCGATAAATCGTCCTCCAGTGTAAAAACCCCAAACTCATCATCATCTGCTGTCTAATCAGGAGTTCATTTAATGTCTCTCTCTCTTTCTCTCTCTCTCTCTCTCGCTCTCACACTCTCTCGCTTCTGTCCCTGTCTCTTTTTCTCTCGCTCCATCGGGTGCTCTCTCTCTCTCTTACTCCCTCTCTCTTTCTCTCACTTCCTCTCTCTCTTCTGTCCCTGTCTCTCTTTCTGTCGATCCTTCTCTCTCCCTCTGGTGCCCTCTCTCTCTCTCACTCCCCCTTCCCCTGTCTTCTGTCTCTGTCTGTCTCTCTATCACTCCCTCTCTTCCCCTCTCTCGTTCTCTCACTCTCTTTCTCTCCCACGGACGCCCTCTCTTTCTCTCTCTCTCTCTGTAAGTAAACATTCCCATACACACCTTCCTGAAAGATTCCTTGACTTCAGCTTCTGGCTGTGACTCTGTAAGAGTTTAATTATATCCTCGGATATGCAGTTGCCCTGTACGCTACAGGACGCTCTCGCATTTCTCACACCTCTCGCGCCTCTCGCACCTCGCGCACCTCGCGCACTTCCGCTCCTGGTGTTAATGGTGCTAATATGGAGAGTGAGTAACGCTGCAGTGCTACGCAGTGAAAGTGAACACACCACTGCGCTGATGCTGAACACGGCACGCCGGCCAAGTTTCCAGAGGCTCCTTGCATGTTATCTTTGATATGAGAGGGGAAAAAGAGAAGGAAAGAGAAAGAGAGACACAGGCAGAGAGTGGGGGAAAGGGAGAGAGAGAGACAGGTGGGAAGAGAGAAGGACAAAGAGAGACACACAGACAGAGCGAGATAAAGAGAGGGAGAGCGAGAAAGACAGGGAAAGAGAGGGGGAATAGGAAGAGAAAGAGAGAGAGACAGGGAAAAAGAGAGACAGACACACAGACAGAGACAGAAAGCGAGAGGCAGAGAGAGAGATGCCATCTTTAATATGAGATTAGACAGCGTAGAAGGGAAGATGTCCTCTCTCTCTCTCTCTTTCTCTCTCCACACACACACACACACACACACACACACACACACATCTGTTTCTCCAGCTGGCCCTGGAAGAGAAGCTCTGTTTATCAGCACTTGTTGTGATGTTCTCATTTACTTTATACCTTCTTGAGGTCAGTTTAATAAAACACCAATTAGAGCGTTTCTCGTCAGCGTTAGGAGAAAAGGTGTTGGTGTCCCCCTTCTGTCTGTTTACACTCTAAATTAATTACTACACATTAATTACTACACATTAATTACTACAACTTTAGATCTAAACTCGCAGATTCAAACCTGGCTTTATAGAGCTACCTCAAAATAACAGCATCCTGTAGAGGCATTTTATACACCTGGGCATTTAACGGTTAGGGGCTGCGATCAGTGGCCAACCCCGGGATTCGAACCCACAACTGATCAATTAGCCACTTGGTTATATATATATATATATGTTATAACAAAAAGTGGGGAGTGTTTAACTGCTGCGAAAGTCATTTGTATAAACAAAGAATTTTCAAATATGTGTGTGTGTGTGTGTGTGTGTGTGTGTGTGTTTCAGATAGACGTATATAAAACCTAGCATTTTTCTACAAATTTATACGACTTCGTCTTGTGAGCAGAAAACGAACGCAAAGTGTGTGAACAGGCGCCTTGTTCAGAAACCTGGATTTGAATGCTAACAGTGGAGCCACACAGAGGCTTCCATTCAGCCCCGGGACGGGCAAATACAGCCAACAATCCGGGGTTGGTGGCACGTCACTGCGATAAATGAGCCTTTTTTTAAACATTTAAACATAATAGTGCACGTGATTGTTCAGTACTGACCTGGGATCAGATCAATTTTATTCAGGGCACTGAAGAAAAACTGACTCAGGATCAGTTGTTTTATTAGGGTAAAGAGCTATACGGAAATACCGGATAAGAGAAAGAGGGGGATAGAGGGGAGGGAAAAAGACAGGGAGAGAGAAAAAGAGAGAAAGAAAGAGCGGGGGAGAGAGGTGGGAGAAGGAAAGACAGAAATAGAGAGAGAGAAAGAGAGAGACAGACAAAGAGAGTGGGGGAGAGGGAGAGGAAGAGACAGAGAGAGAGAGAGAGAGAAAAAAAGAGAGAGAGAGAAAGGGGGAATAAGGGAGAGAAAGACAGGAAAGAGAGAGAGAGAAAAGAGAGAGAGACCAAAAAAGAAGAGAGAGAGAGAGAGAGAGAGAGATATCGAGGACGGGATCTTCATTAACACAACACTTTAATTGAACTTCTCTGGAAAAATGTGAGGCATCACACACGACACACACCTACAGTCAGCCACCTGGTCTAAAACACGAAAAGCAGAGGCAGAACACGGAACTCAGAAGCTTTTGCACACAAGAACCGAGCTGCAGCCCGAAACTAGGGGGAGGAGAGAAGCAGAAAACGCTTACGCATGAAGAAAAGTGCAGGAAGGAAACACGCAGAGCCCTCTGTTTTTTTTTTTTTTTCTTTTAACAAGAACGATAGGAAGGAGCGATAACGAGAAGCCGGCAAACGGCTACCGTGTTTTTACCGAAGGGTTACAGATTTACAGGTTACCGGATCTAATCACACAGATACCTGAAGAAGCTCCTCAGAGCGTTCCTCAAAGCCGATTTGTTTTTTTAACCGTCCGCTTCTGCCGTGTAGCTTTCTCATTTCGAAAATTCCACGTTATCTCTCCATCATCGCAGGAGAATTTTCCTCTCACAGGTGTCAGAAATGAAGCTTGCTGGGAAAAAAAATGACCATCAGATATTTTAATATCAGATGTAAAATATTATGTATTATCATATATAAAGTCTGACCAAAAGATATTTTCATTTACTCCCATTCCATGTTTTGGGGAGAAAGTCAGGGGAAGTCACAGATTGAGGTGGTTTGGACATGTCCAGAGGAGGGACAGTGAATATATCGCTAGGAAGATGTTAGAAATGAAGCTACCAGGAAGAAGGAAGAGGAAGACCAGCAGAGGAGGTATATGGATGCGATAGACGATGATATATGAAGTTAGTGGGTGTGAGTGAAGAGGATGTAGAGAATAGGGGTAGGTGGAGACCCCCTAAAAGGGAACAGCTGAAAGTGTTCTGATTGGAGTGGAGGAACTCTCATGTCTCGACTGAACCCCAGATCTCCTCACCTCAACATTAGTGTCTAATCTCACTAATACTATGATCAGATCCACACAGTCACATGACACAATCTACTTTTTAGTTGCCAGAAGAACAGAAGAGCACATACAGATGTTATGGCCAGGTGTTCCAATACTTTTGGTCACCAAGTGTTGCTTCACCTGATGCCAGTTAAATCAGAAGGACTGGCAGACACAGACAGTGTTAGTATCGGGAGTTGACTAAATAACCTGTTGCCCCATTTCAGCACCATGGATAGTAAGCGCATCAGACACGGTGCACTTTAGCAGCTCAGCGGTTCTGGTGTTGGACTGCGGATCAGAAGATCTAAGCAAGACCCTTAACAATCTTCAGGTTAGGATTCCAACACCTTAACCATGAGCCACCACTTCCCGTTCTCCTTTGCATTGGATAAGAGTGTCCCCGCCCCCTATGCTGGTCCCCTCAACCCTTAACCTCCTAATCGGATCAATACTAGATAAATGTAATAAACACACAGTATAGTTTATTTATTTTATTTTCCTCCTGTATATTTTAGGACTTCATTTGATAACAACTTCTTTAAATTCATTTGTCTATATGTTGTACTGTGTATAAACATGTATGTGAACAATTAAAATCGGATTTTGCTCTGGATGACAGTGTTTATAGCTCTAGATCGACTCCGGGGTATAAAAATTCCTCTATTGTACCCTCGAACCCTGCTACTTAAAACAGCCCTGACAATTTCCACAGCAGGATTAAGCCTGAAAGCCTGGTCTCACCTCTAATTGACTGCCAGTGGAAACTTTCAATGGCAGAAAAAAGAAAAGAGGGCAGAAAGCAGTAGATGACTGTTACTCTGTACAATATCAAGCCCAGCGTGACACGACTTCTAATAATCCACCCAGCAGTCGCGTCCTCCTCTAAGGATCCTAATTGTCTCTGTCGTCGTGCAATTTCATTAGCACCCGAGCAGATTTTATCTTTTAATACTGTTCTTTCGGTGGAACAGCTGAAAAAAAAAAGGTTTGTGTCCTTGCTGCATATTTCCTCATGATTAACATCTGGGTCACATCTGCTGCTTGAAAAAAAAAAAATCCCGTCAGATTTTAGCAAACTAAGTGACGGAGGTATCGATTCCAGAGCTGTAAATTAGTGTATATGAGAATTTACTGTCTGGTAAAGAAAAAGAAAAATTCTTTTAAAGGAATGGAAATGGCAACCTGACAAACCTGCAGGACTTCATAAATAAAGTGACGACTCGATGAAGAGAACGGCGATGGAGAGAAAACAAACCCATGAATGGATGGAAATGGACAGAGGAAGTTGTAAAACATGGGTTCTGTGATAAGTACACACTTATTAGTCAGAGATATAGAGAGAGAGACAGAGAGGGAGAGAATAAGAGAGAGAGAGAGAGAGGAAGAGTGAGAGAGAGTGAGAGAGAGAGAGAGAGAGAGAGAGATGAATGGTTGAGAAGAGATATGAGAGAGAGAGAGAGGGAGAGAGGGATAGAGAGAGAGAGAGAGGGAGAGATAGAGGAAGGGTGGAGAGAGAGAGAGAGAGAGAGAGGGAGGGAGAGAGGGAGGGAGTGAGAGAGAGAGAGAGAGAGAGAGAGAGAGAGAGAGGGGAGAGAAGGGAGAGAATAGAGGAGAGAGAGAGAGAGAGCGAGAGGGAGTAGAGGGAGCGAGAGAGAGAGAGTGAGAGAGAGAGAGAGAGAGAGAGAGAGAGAGAGGGAGAGAGAGGGAGGGAGGGTGAGAGAGAGGAGAGAGAGAGAGAGGAGAGAGAGAGAGAGGGAGGGAGAGAGAGAGAGAGAGAGAGAGAGGGAGAGAGAGGGAGGGTGTGAGAGAGAGAGAGAGAGAGAGAGAGAGAGGGGAGGGAGAGAGTGGTGGGGGGAAGACGTGTCTATATCAAACAGCAATAAGAGCACAAAGCCATCCGCCGCTCTGGCAGCCAGGATTCAGTCGAGGACAGGAGGAAAATGTCCTCCTGATGCCCTCTTTTGCCCTCTTTGTTTGACTGTTTTTTCTCTGATTAGGAAGCAGCTTTTTAAAACACACTCTTTTATTTCAGTTCAGTTTTTTTTCAGAAAAAGTGGAGGAGACTCTGCTTTACCTCACAAATAGATCAGGGCTTTTTTTTCCTCCTCCGCCTTTCAGCAGCATGTCCATTAACTTCCTTTATCGGACAGGAAGTGCTCAATAATTTAGAGCAAATTGTTTTCTCAGAGACGTTCCCCCGTGCCCTCACCGTCCTCGCTGTCCTACGTCATGAACAGATTTAGGGTTAGTCAGAGTTCTGCTTTTAATAACTAACCAAACATGAATCCATGTGTCGCCCGCGACTTGATCCCTAGAACAGGACAGTGTTATATGCCACGTCCACGGCTAGTCACACATGTTCACTTTCAAATTTGCATAAGTTTTCTAGTCAGTCAAAATCGTGGACAAAACCGTGGACACTGACTCCCGCCCCTCCGCGGACAAATCCGCCTCCGTCCTCTTTTTTTTTTTTTTAATCCGAATTTTTTCTTTTCCCCTCCTTTTCTTTCCAGAACTATTTTCATTTATTTTCATTTCTGGCAGTTTATAGTCGTGATTTTAAGGCCCAGCGGTCTGTTAACATCAAACTGTCTGTCTGGATAAGGTTACAGTCTCATTAATATTCGAATGCGTCTGAAAATCAGCTGGAAGTGTTTTGGACGTCTTTTCCGAAAGGACACCTACAGCTGTAATTAGTCGATCAGCGCTCGGCTGCAGAGACGAGTGTCACGTCTCTGTTTACAAACCACACAGAGACCCCTGGCGCACACAATGTCCTGCTGTCAATCACATGATGAATTAACTTAAGAGAGAGAGAGAGAGAGAGAGAGAGAGAGACAGAGAAAGAGAGAGAGAGAAAGAGAGACAGTGAACGTGAAAGAGAGAGACAGAGAGAGAGAGAGAGAGAGAGAGAGAGAGAGAGGGCACAAATCACGAATTGCTACAAATCTATATAAAGCCTCAAACCATAATCATGAAACTCTGTTTGACAGCAGGAGGTTATTAGAGGCTACTGAGGAGAGACAGACATGAAAAGAGAGAGAGAGTGAGAGAGAGAGAGAGAGAGAGAGAGAGAGAGAGAGAGAGAGAGAGAGAGAGAAAGCATTAAAATGCGTCATGCTGATCTGCACACCGGGGAAGGGTAATAGCAGCCATTAGAGGCCATGCTTATGTGTCTGCATGCATGATAACACACACTTTTCACATCATTATCCTATGAAGCACACAAGTGCATGTGGTCACACGCGCACACGCACACACACACACACACACACACACACATGCAGATCCCTTGCGAACACATAGGCAGAACGCATCATCCTCGGTTAATTAATAAAGGCATATTAGCGCTCGTTAACCTTCGAAGTCTTTTGCTCACTCACTGAAACTGTAGTGTGTGTGAGAGTGTGCATGCGAGCGTGTGTGTGTGTGTGTGTGTGTGGGTATGTGTGTTGATGCAAAACAGACTTACAGGTCACACCTACTTCTGACACACAGGTCATGCCTTTTAAAACAGGCCACACCCCCTCCATTAAGACAGACACACAGGCCACACCTCCTTTATTAAAGCAGACACACAGGCCACACCTCTTTTATTAAAACAGACACACAGGCCACACCCCCTCCATTAAAACAGACACACAGGCCACACCCCCTCATTAAAACAGACACACAGGCCACACCCCCTCCTTAAAACAGACACCCACACAGACACACAGGCCCCCCCTTTGTCAACACACCAGACACACACAGGCCCCACCTCCTTCATTAAAACAGACACACAGGCCACACCCCCTTCATTAAAATAGACACACAGGCCACACCTCCTTTATCAAAACAAACACAGGCCACACCTCCTTTATTAAAGCACAAAGGGCACACCTCCTTCATTAAAACAGACACACAGACCACACTTCCTTCATTAAAACAGGCCACACCTCTTTTATTAAAACAGACACACAGGCCACACCTACTTTATCAAAACAGACACAAAGGCCAGACCTCCTTCATTAAAACAGACAGACAGGCCACACCTCCTTTATTAAAACAGACGCACAGGCCACTCCTCCTTTATTAAAGCAGACACACAGGCCGCACCTCCTTTCCTCCACAGCTCTTCCTCTGAGATGAACTCTGTGCATCAGTGTGAAGCTTTGAAGCTTTTGGCTCGAGTGTTTTATCTTCGTCACACCTTCCTTGCAGACCCGCCTGCTCTGAGTTTGAGAGGTCAGTCTGAGTTCAGTTCAGCCTCAGCTGGGAAAACCAAAGCCGTGCGGATCAGAGGTTACTGCTGACTAAAGGCCTTGTGGGTAAAAACAATCTCTCAGTCCTGACAGCGCTTCTCCCTCAGAGACTTGCTCCGAGCGTCCTTCAGGCATTTGTTCTCTCTCTCTCGGGTGGACGTGGACCTGCTCTCAGCACTGCCATAATGGCTTTCAATACACCGTCTGAAGGCTAAACAAGGTCTCAGCAGGAATATTTCGTTAGCTAAGGTCAAAAGTCATGGCCACCAGATAGACTGAAGCAAACAGCGAGACTGGCTTTCTATAAAGTTACAGAGGAAAAAGTATGTTTTTCTCTTAAAAGCTGTGTATCTCGGAAAGTTCCTCCATCTGTAGGGGACGAGTCTCTTACAAGTGTGCAGAAGAGAATAACAAACCTCTTCCTGCACAACAGCTCAATCCAGAGAGAAAGAGAAGAAGAGTTCA
>VCAZ01000171.1:340000-347500 GCA_005784505.1 Bagarius yarrelli | reverse complement strand
AGGTAATACCGCAAGATAGGTATGAAATTTAGTTACGCAGGTAAAACAAATCAGGCTATGACTGCAGATAAATTGACAAAAATTGAATAATGACGTCGGACACACAAGGGATGCAAATAGGGTAATAACACAAAGTAAGCAATGACACAAGGGACTCAAATCTGGCAAGGACATGAGTGACGCGTATTAGGCAACAACGGCACAGATCGAGTTATAACACAAGGGACATTTGTGGTATAGGTAACAACACAAATAAAGGACACAGATTAAATTTTGACACGGATCAGGTAATTACTAAATAATTACATGAGTGACACAAATCAGGTGACGACACAACAATCACAGGTTAAATAATGAAACATGGAATAACGATACAAGTTACACAGAGAACCCACCGGACACAGATGGGGTAATAAAACAATTCAAGCAATGGGGATCCACAATGAACTTCGATTTGTCAGGGACACGAGTGATACGGCTTCGGCACAGATCAGGTAACAACACAAACCACGGAGACAGATGGGGGGTATGAAGAAGATTAGGTTATTACTATATAATTAAGTGAGACAAATCAATCATCTGCAGTCTTATAAGCATTGCCTTACCATACACACCTCCTCGTCTCTTCACAACATGCGGTGCTGTAATCACTGTCTTATTTTTTAAAACACCCACGAAATGTTGCAATATATTGATATACCGATAACTGATAATGGAAAAAAGTGCAAATATCAGGAAATTATCAGTGATTAATCGGTCAGTCTCTTAACCCGCAACTATCAGTTGAATTAGATCAATGTATTTCTGTCGAATGCCAGAGATGTAAATATATCTATGGGTCAAATACTTACTAATGGTTGGCCTGCAATACTGCAAACATGTCCGTCCTCACTCTCTGAAACAAGACCAGCGCCTGGGACATGGTTACACTCCCGAATGCCGTTGTTTATGATTTCACGGCGTTTAACCTGGGGCATCGGTTCACTCGGAACTTCGCTCCTGATTTATCAGCTTCATTTTATTTCTGGAAGCCGCCTCCTCACATGCGGCTGTTATATCTAACTTTTGTCTGTTAATTAGTAATGATGCGACGAGCATTTCTGTCTGAAGTTCCCGCCCCGGCCGAGATCCTGACACTGCAGAAAAGTTCAATACGAGCTGTTTTTTTTTATGCTGGAGAAACTGGGAAAGTTAATTATGCCACCGAATCGGCTGCTCGTCAGCATTCTACTGCGGCGTGCGTCTTTGTTCTTTACTTAATTAGCATGACTCTGTGTCTGTATCTTTGTGTGTGTGTGTGTGTGTGTGTGTGTGCACTAAGAAGATTTTCCTCTTTATAATGAAGACATTTTACCTCCCCGGGTCTCATTTGACTAATTTCTGTCTTTTGTTATGTTTTTTTGAACAGATGAATTCCTATAGGTTCTGTTGTGAGCTAAAACATGACTGTCTGATATTTTTTTTAAATGTTCTTTTATTAAATCTACTTTAAAAAGATAAAATCTAGATAAGAACTTCTAGAACGTTTCCTTAAAAATCATATAAATATGAGACTATCAAAGGAGATTCTTGTAGCTCTAGAACATTTCCTCTATCTGAATTATCTGAATTGAAACTACTTCTAAAATATTGCCTCCAAAAGAAAGTCAGAATTAAAACCATTTCTAGAGTTAGAATTACTTCTGAAACAATTCCTTCAGCTAAAAAATGAGACTAAAACTACTTTCTGAACATTTCCACAAGATAAATTCTAGAATAGGAAATGCATCTGGAACGTTTCCACCAAATATATGCAGTAATTAAAATAGCTTTTAGAACATTTTCTCTAGATAAATACTAGAATTAAACCAGAAACATTTCAGCAGATAAAAACTAGAATAAAAACTACTTCTAAAACGTTCCAAGCTTAACATTAGAAGTAAACCCTCTTCTAGAACATTCTGGCAGATAAAAGCTAGAAAAAAATCTACTTCTAGAACATTTCTGCCAGATAAATACTAGAATTAAACCTTCATTCAGAACATTTTGGCAGAAAAAAGCTAGAATTAAAACGAACATTTCTGTCAGATACATACTAGAATTAACACATTCCGCCAGATACACGCTAGAACAAATCTTCTTCTAGAACATTTCTGCTGGATAAATAATAGATGTAACCATTTTTCTAGAATATATTGCCAAATAAATGCTAGAATTGAAGCTACTTTTTTGAACATTTGCACTAGATACATACTAGAATTGAATCCTCTTCTAGAACATTCTGGCAGATAAAAGCTAGGAAAAAAAATCTATTTCTAGAACATTTCTGCCCGATACAAACTATAATTAAACCTTGGTCCAGAACATTTTGGTAGATAAAAGCTAGCACTGCTCTTTAAACAATTTGTCCAGATAAACACTACAATTAAACTTTCTTCTAGAACGTTAGGTCAGATAATAGAACAAATCTACTTCTTAAACATTTCTGCTGGATAAATACTAGACGTTATCCTTTTTTTCTAGAACATTTTGCTAAATAAATGCTAGAACTCAATCTACTTTTAGAACATTTGCGCTAGATAAATGCTAAAATGAGCCCGTCTGGTCTGGTTAAACAGATCCTTGAGCTTTTTTTTAGTTACAGAATCGCCGCTTTATCCTTTTTTGAAATGAATGAAGAGACGCTAAGCTTTCGCTTCACATCATTCAGCTGCTGAACAGAAAAACCGAGCCCGCTGACGTGGCAGACGAGGACATGGTGTCGGTGAAGGACACGCCGTTGGATTCTATGCAGTGCGATGAAGAAAGCCTGTGGCGAAGACGTCTGAAATCAAACACCGTATGAGAGTGAAAATGAAGATGTTTATTTTCTCGGCTGTTTATGTGTAAAGCACTGATCGAAAAATAAAAATCCCCTCCAGCTGTGGAACCTGAGAAAGCAGAGAAAGCGAACGCTCACGTTCCAAATTAAAAGTTCATGCGCTTATTGATTGCGGTGTGAAGGTGCAACAACTTGAACTGTGCCAGGGAGAGAAAGAGAGAAAGAGAAAGAGAGAGAGAGAGAGAGAGAGAGAAAATATTCCCATGGTGCACTGCAGACATGAATACAGGTGACATTTGTGGCTGCATCTCCAAGAAGCTCAATGAGTTTAGCCTACAGGCTACAACATCTGATAAATGATGTGGGTAAAGTCACAATGCAAAGGCTTTGCACACACACACACACACACACACACACACACACACAAATCACATTTTCTCACACAAAGGTATATGATCCATCTCTCTCTCTCTCTCTCTCTCTCTCTCTCTCATTCGCTCTGTGTTTCTGGTGGAAGTGAGGGAGCTCTGAATCTATCAAGTTTCACTTCTACTAGTCCACCAAGACTGCATTATCTCTCTCTCTCTCTCCTCTCTCTCTCTCTCTCTCTCTCTCTCTCTCTCACACACACACACACACATTTTCTGCCTCACACGTCGTGACTCAGTCTCTCAGATTGTCTTTATTTATTTCTTTACTTACTGCAAAAGAGGGTGAATAAATAATTTAGGACGGTGTGTGTGTGTGTGTGTGTGTGTATGTGTGTGTGTAAAGAAACACACTGTACTGCACCGCTGAGGATTTTTGTTATAAATACACAACCTTGATGATTACAGTCCATTTAAAGCTGTCTGGATAAAGTTCAGGAAATTTCTGTCTGTACTGAAACATTAAACGGTGGTGCGTCTCACTGTCCTCTTTAGCATAAGCTGTTTGGAATGACGGATGTGCGTGATGTCGGAGCGACAGGACACACAAAGGCTCAGCTGCTCGGACACCCACGGCGTCTGACTCATGCCTGACACCAACCGCGTCCGCGTGGGTGTGAAAGATGCTTCTTCCTGGCGTGTCTCTACAGAGAGCAAGAGAACAACCACCGAGCGGTAAAACAGAGCCGAGTTATCCAGAGAGTCAGAATGAGACAGACTGAAAAAGACTGAGAGAAAGATTAAGAATGAGACAAAATGAAAGAGACTGAAATTGAGGAAAAAAGTGAGATAAAATAAGAGACTGAAAGTGAGACTGAGAGTAAAACAGAAGAAAAGAGACTGACAGTGAGATTGAGATTGATATTAAGAGTGAGACAGAATGAATAAGACTAATGTTGAGATTAAGAGTGAGACAGAATGGACGAAACTGAGATTGAGATTGAGTCCGAATGAAAGAGACTGGTAGTGAGATTAAGAATGAAACAGAATGAAAGAAACTGAGATTGAGATTAAGTGAGAGACAGAATGAAAAAGACTGAGAGTGAGATTAAGAATGAAACAGAATGAAAGAAACTGAGATTGAGATTAAGTGAGAGACAGAATAGAATAAACAGATTTAGATTAACAGTTAGACAGAATAACAAAAAGAGAGACTGACAGTGAGATTAAAAGTGAGATAGAATGAGAGACTGACAGTGGGATTAAAAGTGAGATTAAGATTGAGACTAAATAAAAGAGACTGACATTGAGATACATAGTGAGACAGAATAAAAGAGACTAAGAGTGAGATTAAGAGTTATTAAGAGTATAATAAACTGTGAGATTTTGTGAATCGTGAATCGTGAGTCGACTCTCCCAAAAGCATTTTGTGTTGCTCTTTCTGGACCGAGTCAAAGTTAATTGATTCACTAAATTGTGTAGATCAGAAGTGATTCTAAAAAACAGGAAATACAATCGAATCGTTTGAAGATCGTTTGCAATTCTGGGTTAAAATCTCAGCTGACACTGATTCATCTGCCTTAGTGAACCGTTTAAAGATAGATAGATAGAGAGAGAGAGAGAGAGAGAGAGAGAGCGCGAGTGTGTGAGTGACAGATGAGAGGTCTCTTACTGTAACCGCTGACACACTCCCTCTGATCCCTCATCGCCTCTCTAATCATTTCACTACAGACTTCTTAACCTTTGACCCCTGGAGCTTCGATGAGAGCTGAGAGACGCTGGTGCTGCTGCTGCTGCTGCCCTCAGAGGACAAATTATTACGAGATTCTGCTGTACTGCTGTTCCTCTGACAGCGGCTGCAGTATAGTCCAGGAAGTGTGTGGAAAAGGAGTCGTCTTTAGAGCTGGTGTGGAACAGTGATGGATTCGTCTCCACCAAAAGACGGGGTTAATTCTGAACCATGAGACAAAATAACTTCACACTGTTTCTGAAATACAGAAAAGCTCACAAATCTTTCTCTCTCTCTTTCCCTCTCCCTCGCTCTCTTTCTCTCTTGTCCTCTGTCTCTCTTTTATTTTCCTTCTCTTGATGTTCATCTTCTCTCGGTTAATTTTTATGCCTTTCTTTCTTTGTTCATCTCTCTTTCTCTATCTCTCTCTTTTGTTTATCTCTCTCTTTTCTCCCTCTTTCTTCAACTCCCCCCATCTCTCTAACTCTTTCTCTCTCTCTCTGTCTTTCTACGTCTTTCTCTCTCTTTCTTTCTTTCTTTCTCTCTCTCTCTCTCTCTCTTCTCTCTCGCTTACTCACTCACTCACTCTCTCTCTTTCTCTCTCTCTCTCGCTTACTCACTCACTCACTTTCTCTCTCTTTCTCTCTCTTTTTCACTACATCATAAAGTTATTATGACATGCAGTTAGATGGTGGTTATGGATTAAAGGGAATCATGTTATAGCTGTAAAATTAAAGTCTGTGTGTGGGTGTGTGTGTGTGTGTGTGTGTGTGTGTGCAACAATAATGGAATATAAATATTATAAACATCCAGAAATTCAGCCACACACTGGACACTGCAACACATCATTTTTACACATCACTTATCAGCTACTCGTTGTTTTAGAGGAACTTTAGTTTTTAACGCTCCTTTTGGTTCGCTGACACAAATATGACCACCACAGTTTACCACCAATGAGCAAACATTACAATTCAATAATTTGCATATTCATTTGCATATGATTAGAACAGAAATGAGTCATTACTCTGCTGTCGGAATCCATAACTGATGTGTGTAGCAGGAGATTTCAATAGTTTTATTGTCTATTTGCCGATTAATAAACAGAGGAAATGCTCATGATGGAGAGTTCGGGAAATAGAGGACGAGACGGGAGCGACTCTGTTTACTCTGCAGAGGACCTTAAGATGCTTTTTAAAGGTTTATAGACCTGTTCGATCAAAAAAAACCCCATCATGAGTATTTTTATAAACCCACTGAAATTTCCGAGAGTAGGCATTAAAGAGCAGGACCTTTTAAATAGCTAAAAGACGCTGAATCCGTCGGATAAACAGGCTGGCGGTTGTAGCGAGACCTCGGGTCACGTTTCCCACCTCGAGGCACCAGAACGACATTTATCCTATTACAGATCGAGAAATAGGGAAGCGGCGGGAAGCGGTTTCAGCTAATTGTCCAATCAAATTTCCCGGCAGCCGCGGAGGAGGAGATAATCACTCAATTTTTCCCATTTCCAACCTGTCATTTTTACCAGCATCTTGTTCTTTTAATCACCGAGACGTGTGTAAACCGGGAAAATAAAATATCACAGCGTTAATAAAATGCAGCTGCCGGGGAGGGACGATGGTGGGGATTGGGGGGGGGGTGTCACTAACCTCCAGGGAGAAGGAAAGGCCACGGATTTTATTTACGGAGGTTTCCGATACTGTGATTATTAGTGAAATGAGGACATTTTAAGAATTCTCAGAGCTTTTACAAGTTCCTCCAGTGTCTCTGTTAGGTTTCTGTAGTTCCTGTAGGTGTCCTCACACCATTTAATATCCAGCGGAACCTCGGGTCACTAATTAAAACAGTATTAAAGAGAAAATTGTGAAATGAAGCTCATTTTCTTGTAAGAAATAAAGAGTTTCGGACAAATGTAGTACAGATCCCTCAAACATCTTGCAGAACGTGGTAAGAACATGCAAACTCCAGACAGAAAGGCCCCTGTCTGGGAATTAAACCCAGGACCTTCTTGCTGTGAGGCAATAGTGTGAACCACTAAGCCATAGTGCTGCCCTAGAACTTAATAAAAAGAAAATTTAGTGCACCATCAAAACAGCTATTTAAAGATATTTTAAGCTTTTAAAAAGTGTCTCTGGTGGACCAGATTAAAAATAAAGGATTAGAAAATAAAGTCAAATCAATCTGTCCAGGTTGTGACGGATAAGGCAGATGAGATGGTGAATTTAAACACAGCAGGTCTTAATAGAGACGGAGAACCAGACAAAACAACACCAAAGACACATGACAACAAACAAACAGTGAAGAACAGATCAAAGAACATCAATACAACCACGAACCGGCTCACCAAAACATATACAGTGGGTGGGGTCAGGTGGGGTCAGGTGCGGTCAGGTGGGGTCGGGTGGGGAAGGGGGGCATTAACTGATTAGTGACCATGGGAACAAACATGACGAGGGAACAACACAGCCCTAAACAAGAGGAACTGAGGGTTCCTTTGCTAAGCAGGAAGATTTTCTGCTCCTTTAACGCATTAACACTGTTCTAACATACACATCAAATCGATCAATCAATCAATCAATCAATCAATCAATCAATCAATCAAT
>VCAZ01000171.1:335000-337500 GCA_005784505.1 Bagarius yarrelli | reverse complement strand
TGTCTCCCAGATGGGGACGGGTGACTCTCTTCCGAATCTGTTTTTCCTTTCAAGGGTTTTTTTTTACTCCTCATATAGTCACACAGAGTTTTTTTTTACACCACAAACAAAAAAAACATTTAATACGCTAACATTTTCATTTTTATTCAGGGTTTTTGAATTTGTGTGTTAAACTGCTGAACCAAAATAAAATGTAATTTTAGAGCAATTTATTCATTATTGAAAAAAATTTCAACCAAAACATTTGCATTTGGATATTTTAAAATTAAAGCTATTTAAATTAAATTATCCCTTAAATTTATTGTCAGAGGATAGAAAAGTAAAGAGACAGGAAGTGAGACGGGAAACTATATAATATAATATAATATACCTTTTGTAGGTTTATCATGTTTCTATTTACATAATTAAATTTCCATTAGCTCCATTTCATGTGGGGGGTAAAATGTGTGGCTGATTCTATAATTGAGGGGACATTTGCTGTCCAAAGCCTTTTTTTACTACTTTTTTCAAATGTTTCTATATTTTTTTTATTATTTGTAAAAGGTGTTCATTATTTTTTTTATCCTGATTTCTGAATGAGTCAGTGGATTGTTTTCTATCCCGTATCATTGTATAGTCAAATTCATTTATTTTATTATTCTTAAAACAATTTTCAGTTTATACGTATAAAAGTCCAGAATAATCGTTTTTTCTTATAGCACGACATCAAACTGCTTAAAGATTAATTCCACAAATTCTGCGTCAATTCTGTTACCGAGCACTGAATTATTAAACATGAAAATGTTTTTTTTTTTTTTTTTAACTGTTTGAAATATCAGTCGTATCGACAATTATAGAATCACCCGAATGTCTTTTTCTTCCTGGAGTCGAATCCGGCGACGTCCCGGGGTTCCATCCTCACAGTGAGAAACGTGCGCTAGTGTCTGTGCAGTAAAGTGAGATAAAGACTGAGATTTTTGCCCGGAGCGGTTTGTGCGACGTCTCCGCTTAAAGCGGCGTGTCGGGAAAAATCTCGTTGTGATCTTCGGCACGGCTCGTAATTTTGATGAGCATGAGAGCTCTGTGGTGAAGCCACCCAAACCACCCACACACACACACACACACACACACTCTCTCTCTCTCTCTCTCTCTCTCTCTCTCTCTCTCTCTCTCACACACACACTGTCTATCTATGTGGTTATTTCCTAATGTCTGGATTAATGCACTGGGGCAGCTTCATGTGGGCAGAATCTAATTTAATAAGTAGTGCACTAGTGGCAAATTTAATCTAGGTGGCAAAAGTTAGTGTAGTGGGCAAAATCTGATCTAACAAGCAAAAGCTAATCTACAAGCTAATCTAATGAGTAAAATATATTGTTTTAGTGAGCAAAGTCTAATTAACAAGCAGAATCAAAGTCTGATCTAGTGACAACATAAGTGTATTTTATAAGCAAAATTTCAATTAGCAAGAAAAATCTAATCTACAAAGTTAGATCAAATAAGTAGGCAAAATCAAATCTAATGAACAGAAGTAATCCAGTGGGTAAAAAAAACAAAACTTGTAAAAAAGTAATCTAGTGCGAAAAAGGTAATTTAGTGGGAAAAAGGTAATCCAGTGAAAAAAGTAATTTAGTAAAAATGCAATCTTGTGAAAAAAAGGAATCTAATGAAAAATGTAATCAAGTGGGAAAGTGAAAAAGTAATCTAGTGGGAAAAGGGTAATCTAGAGGGAAAAGGTAATCTAGAGGAAAAAAAGGTAATCCAGTGAAAAAAGTAATCTAGTGAAAAACGTAATCTGGTGGAAAAAAGGAATTTAGTGGGGAAAAAAGTAATCTTTTGGGGAAAAAATGTAATCTTGTAAAAAAAAAAGTAATCTAGTGGAGTAAGTAAGTGGTAATCTAGTGGGGGAAAAAAGGTAATCTAGAGGGAAAAAGGTAATCCAGTGAAAAAACAAATTTAGTGAAAATTTAATCTTGTGAAAGTAATCTAGTAAAAAAAGTAACCTGGTGGAAAAAAGATAATCAAGAGGGAAAAAGCTAATCTACAGGGGAAAAGGTAATCCAGTGAAAAAAAGTAATTTAGTGAAAATGTAGTCTTGTGGAAAAAGTAATCTAGTAAAAAAAGTAATCTGGTGGAAAAAAAAAGTAATCTAGTAAAAGAAAGTAATCTAATAAAAAAAAAGTTATTTAGTAAAAAAAAAAAGTGGAAAAAAACATAATCCTGTAAAAAAGTCATCTAGTAAAAACCTTAATCTAGTAAAAAAAGAGCAATCTAGTGGGGAAAAACTGTAATCTTGTGGAAAAACATAATCGAGTGTAAAAAAGTAATCTAGTGTAAAAAAGTAATCTAGTGAAAAAAGTAATCTAGTGAAAAAAGTCTAGTAAAATTTAACTTAGTACACTAAGTCTAATCTACTGACAAAAGCTATTCTAGTGGAAAACATCAAATTAGCAAAAACATTTAATCTAATCTAAAACTAAATTAGTAAATTTAATCTATCAGAATTCAATGAAAAGAGAAA
>VCAZ01000171.1:167500-332500 GCA_005784505.1 Bagarius yarrelli | reverse complement strand
GATCTAAAGAGTCTAATCAAATCAGTCTGATCTCTACAGAGGCTGATCTAAGAAGTCCTATCTATAGTATCTGATCTAAAAAGTCTTATCTATATTGTCTAATTAAAACGAGTCTGATCTTTAAAGGCGTATCTATAGTATCTTATCTTAAGAGTCTGATAATATAATGGGTTAGCTGTAAAACATGATGAAGTTTAGTATTCAGCATAAGCCAGAACCCAGACGTCCCAGTGTCCCTGTCCTCGTCCACACCCTGTCCCTGTCTTTATAAACCAGTTGCTCCTCACGTCCCTGCTTGCAGCTGTGTTATAAATAGACAGTGTGGCATGTGGCATGCTGCTGATTTCTCCACAGCGTTTGTCCAGTCGCGGCATCGGTGACATTAACCACAGGCTCTCAGGGCTAGCAGGCTATCACTCAGACAGCAGGAGTGTCTGCAGATGTGTGTGTGTGTGTGTGTGTGTGTGTGTGTGTGTGTGTATGAAGATAGATCTGAATGAAAAGGCTGTAAATTATAGCGCAACAGAGCAGCTAAGCTCTCGCTGAACTGCTTTTGTGTTTTCATGCATGTGTGTGTGTGTGTGTGTGTGTGTGTATGAAAGCTACGAACCAATGCATGGCCGTGTGTATATATGTGTGTGTGTGTGTGTGTGTGTGTGTGATGTCAAGCATGATCCCTGCTATGGCCTGAACGGCAAGCTACTCACACACAGTTGCAGTAATGAGGGCAATTACACAGGCTTATCTAAATCACTTGCACACACAGGCTTTGTAAATACACACACACACACACACACACACACACACACAACACAACAAACACCTCCATCCCATTGTGCACCCACTTTAGCTCCACTATTTATCGTTTATTAAATTAATTATGCTCGCAAATTTAGATGAACAGATCAGATCTTCATATCGGTGAAGTGTTTGCCGAATCGACCGGAGTTAAAATCCCGACAGCGAAAGCGCTTCCGTCTCAGAGTGTGTTATGGAATGAGATGTTGTGAGACGTGGCTTCTCGGCTCCACATGTCATAAAACTAACCAGCGTTCGGCTATGAAACAGCCGTTAAAACAAAATCCACCACTTGCTTGGGGGTGGGGGTGGGGGTGGGTAGATAGATACGCTGTAAAATGTAGCTAAATAAAGGATAGAATAGCTAAAATATTCTTGTTTGGGTCAATATAAACACAAATATGTTGTTAAAATGTTAAACGAAGGTTCATTTTTAACGTTCAGAATGACTAATGACTGAGCTAATAAACACAAAATCAGGCAATATTATCATCTTTTAAAGTTATATAATCTTTGAAACTAGTCGATGTGTAGACAGCCAATCAAAAGTGGTTTTGCGTTATGATTGGTCGGGGCTTTCTACACTCCTCCCTCAAACTTTCTCAACACAAAGCCTGCCTCGGACTCACAAATCGTACAAAAGAAAATGAAAATGTATTTGTATGCCGTGGTCTTTAATCCAAATGTAGGTGGGGGGGGCGAGACAGACGTTTGGGTGGGCTCAGCCCGCCCCTGCCCATGCCCAGAGCCGGCCGTGTATGTATTCCAGATGTCTACCAGAGTTCAGTTTGATAACGATTACATGCATTTGATTCTCCTGCAACTTTTCTTACCTGGAATAATCACGGCATGTATTATTGTAGTTACGCTTGGAGGATAATCTCCCCGGGTGACACCAGTGTCAGACTTCCGAACGGTTGCTGCTGCATTTCATGGAATTGCCCTTGCAGAATGAGATGATGATTATTCA
Source organism: Bagarius yarrelli (assembly GCA_005784505.1). Classification (NCBI taxonomy): domain Eukaryota; kingdom Metazoa; phylum Chordata; class Actinopteri; order Siluriformes; family Sisoridae; genus Bagarius; species Bagarius yarrelli. Next base: position 330,732 of record VCAZ01000171.1, on the reverse strand, counting down.
GCAGGATTTAAATAATGTTTGTTTTGTACTCGTGTTTATTCGTTTGCTGCTCCTTTAACAAGAAGCGATTATGAGGATGTGAGACTGGTGAAAAGCAGGATACAATTTCTAAAAACCTTCTACCAGAGGAGCATGTTAATATTTCACGGGTCTTTTTACAGCTACAAAGTAGTGGGAAGAACTCCAAAAAAAAGATCTGCTTACACGCAGAGTAGCATATGTATGTAAACACATGCTCCCCCACACACACACACACACAGCTTCCAGGGGCAATTTAATTGCTGTCTCTGGGGTGACATGTGGAGTTGCATGGAGGCCCCCCACTGGCTTATTCCCCGATGAACACATGTGCGCATACAAACACACACACACACACAATCTCCCCAGGTTTGCAGTATAATGAGTTCTAAATTTAAAGAGTGCTGTTGCACTTGGACAAACTAAACAAGGGTGATTTACTGTTTCTACATATAGAAACACATTTATCTTCAGGCTGTGGGTTCTTTTACACACACACACACATTACTGACAACACCAAATGTATGATGTGGAGCTGGAAATTGGTTGCTGATTAGAAGATTGTGGGTTTATTTCCAGCACCACTAAGTCAGGTCCCTGAGCAAGGCCCTTAACTCTCAGCTTCTAAATTAAATAATGAAAGAAAAACCACACGAATGTTAGTTTTTCTGGATGAAAGTGTCTGCCACATGCCAGAATAAGTAAAATGAGTGGCTATACACAGAAAAGCTCCCCTGCTGTTGTAGAATTCTACTGGTTTACTTCTGTGGGGTTTGTTCAGCAGAGTGCAGTGAGGTGTATGTGTAAGAAACACACATCCAAATATAAGATTTCACACTGTGTGTGTTAACAAAATGAGTGAATATATAATTAAAAAAAACCTCTCTGAGTCTCATGAATAATGCAGATGGGGAGTTGACCTTTCCCTTAGCAGGCTCCGGTGGCCATGTTCCACTCTCTCCGCACCCGGCCCTGTATTATTACTCAGCCTTCGTCATGATGCACTCTGATTCTCACTCTCATCCTCGAAAATGCCACAATTTACCCCGAGGTGCCTTTTTTTATCTACTAAATCATGTTCAAAGAGAAATCTTACACAGACATCATGCATAATTGTTTTGATCTCCAGACAGTATGAGTGTACAGTGTTTAATCAACACTTACACACAGAAGCCTGTAGCAACTAACCCTTTCACATGGCTCACTAGGAGAGTATTGTTTATTGTAAACAGAGTATTGTTCACTGTTCCTAAGAACACATTAAAACCCCGGAGCAGCATTAGAACAGGAACCCACTGACTCTCATTTTATGGACTATGGATACCAACAGCATTAAAGCACCACACTTATTTTCAGCATCATAGATACCAACTGTAGAAACTGCCACAGAACTGTTGTACTTTAGCACCGGGGATAGCAACAGAATTAACAAGAGTGAATTCAGCACCATGGGTAACAAATACAACTGAACAAGCTGAACTTCAGCACCATGGATAGCAACACTTAAAAACGACATCAGCACCATGGATAGCAACACTTTAAAACGACATGCACCATGGAATAGACATCTTTAAAACGACAAGCACCATGGATAGCAACCATCTTTAAAACATAGGATAAGCTTTAAAAACGACATCAGCAAGCCATGGATAGCTTAAAAACCGCATGCATGGATAGCAATGGAGTGGGAGAATTCAGCACCATGGATAGCAACCGCAATGGAAAAGGATTCAGCACCATGGATAGCAACGGCAAACCCCTCCCAGAATTCAGCACCATCAATAATAAATGCTATGTAAGAACTTCCATGGATAGCATCCTCACCAGAACACAGCAGGCCTTTAGAACCATGGATAGCAACCACACCAGACATCATTAAGCTTCAGCACCATGGGTAGCGACCACGTCAGAACGAGCTGAACTTCGGCACCTTAGAAAGATACCTGACAACAGGCTGTTGGTTAACTAATCAAATTATAAATATTCTTCGTACCACATTTGGTGAATTTCCTTATTGTGACTTAAATACAAGTAACTTACATTGTCTATTCAGCATTAGAGGCTTGGTGCTGCTGGGAATTAAGCCTATGACCTTCTGATTAATGTTTAATCTTACACCCATGTTAATCCACTGTGGTTGTCGAATTTCATTTCAAACAGAAGAGACTCGTATCCGTCTTCAGCATTTTAATTAGTTCGACTTGGATTAGAGCTCCTAACAGCTGCTTAGTTGGAATGAAACCCTGTATATAACTGCACACAGACGATTGTGTGGAGACGTTCCTGCTCTGGAGACAGCTAGAAGTCCAGCTCACTTCCCCCTGTAGAGGCACCACTGTGGGTAATTGGTCTGTATTACAGCACCGTGTATCACAACACCATGTTTATCCGGCTGCATTTCAGGACCCTGGACAGCAATCAACTTTCATTCAGTCTCACCCTGTTATTAAAAAATATAATTTATCCGTCGCACTAACAGGAAACTTCCACACCAACCAGACAGACGAAAACTCCAAAGCCAAATAATAGCTAAACCCACATATCCAGAGCTAGCAAATGTCTGGGTAATTCGCTGTAATTAGCTGATTAATGTTAAGTAACAGATAACTAGTATTCCAGTGATTTACACGAAATAATAAGAAGATAAAAAGGCTTTCATGACTAAGTTATTATTTCCATCCACCCTAATTTTATGATTTAACATTAAAAAAAAAACCCTCATTAATTAATTAAAACTTTATTTAAAGATTTAATGAATGAATGAATGAAGTTTTATTTAAACAATGCAACACATCAGAGATTCTACAGCTCTGCGCTGTTCTTGTGTTGAGATAAAAAAAAAAGAATGACAGAGAAAAAGAGACAGAGAGAGATTTGAGAGTCCTTTATGTAGACAGACGGATAGATAGACTGATTAAGTATGCAAACACAAAAACATCTAAAAACACACATTGTTTAAAAAAGCTACTTTTATGAGTGAGAAAAAGAATAATTTAAGAAAAGAAGGAGGAAATGGAAGACTGCTGGCTGGTCATCCACCACCGACTCGTGACACTGAGAGAAAGCTAACACCTCTTTCGATCTCTTAGGAATTAAACTGTCTTTCTTAAATGCTGTCTGTATAAAATACACCTCTTTCTACTCTAGTTCTTCTCTCAACCTCTCCCTCTCTCTCCATCCTCACTTTATGACTTCCCCAGCCTTGGTACACTAGCTGCAGAAATCCTGCTGAGGATCTGTCCATCATTCACTACTGAGCTAATCTCTTACTGTGGCCTCTATCTCTTCTCAATCTTTTACTTTCTCCATCTCTCATTTCTCTTAGTCCTCCTCCTCCTCGGCTTCAGAACCGCGGTCAGGGGGTTCGGAGTTCACGGCGAGCCCTGATCTGGAACAAGATGTTGCTGTGTGTAATGTACTCGTCTCTTTCTCACCCAGCCCTTGACGTGTCCGCCTTCGACGTGTCTGCCTTGGCAGGATAGTGCTTACTCTATTACGGCTGAAGAGGCGAACTGTAATTACAACACACACACTTCAGCCTGAAAGCAGATTCCTGATCTTAATGTCTCCTCAGCATGTTGGAGGCTTTAGAGAGTCAGCAGGTGGATATGTTTCCTTCTGTTTGTTAGGATTTTGGTTAGCTGTTGCCTAAAACTTGTTTGTATTATACTTCAGCGAAGTATTATAGGTCCCTTAACCCTCTTGATCCTGCACTCTGACCCCAACTTCCTAAGAGAAAGAATTTCACTCTGAAAGATCTGACTAATAACAGTCAACAGTAGATTTCAAACCACAAAATCTTTATCTATACAAATTGGTAGAAGTATTAAGGCACCTCACAGCAATCAAGAGAAGATTTGATTATAAAAAATATGACTAAAAAGGCTGGCACTGTGATGTACTGGGTTAAGGCACCGGCAACCCTGGGTTAAGGCTCCGGCAACCCCGGGTTCGGTTCTGGCTCGGGTCCTTTTCAGTTTTACCCACCCCTTTCTATCCCTCCCATTTTATCTCTGTCTTTCCTATAGATAAAGGCAAAATGCCCCAAAAATAACGGCATCTATTTTTTCAGGTTTGATGTTGCAGACTGTCTTTTTGCGGCTCAAGTAAAAGTCCTCTAAAATGTATTACCAAAAGTGCAACCTGTTATTTATTGGGAACCTTAACAAAATAAACAATGCATTAGTTTTAAACAAAACTGTTCAAACTATCAAAATGAACTTCTTTGAGAAATGTTATCATTTGTCCCAAAATTCAAGAAATTGGGGGTAGGATGTACACCGGTGTGAGTTAACTCTCAGATATCACATTAAAGAAGAAATAAAAATGTTGGAAAAGCATGACGGAGACAGATCTACATCCCCCGGTATCACGGACGAGCGCTTTTCTCCGCACTGTATCTTAGGGTATCCCTGCTCCTGCTGCAGTCCCTCGACAGCGGTACATCACAGCTTTATGGCCTTCCCATTGGCTCATTAAAGCGCTAATATCGTGATTTACCCTACAGAGCTGCTGCCTTTTTATGGCCATCTTCTGTGGATTAGATCCCCTCGGCCGCTCACGGTAAAACGCACAATCTCTCATTTTTCATGAAGAAGACAACATTAAAGGGAAATTAAATACAGCTGCGGGACTCTGTGCTATTAAAAACCCAGACTGGCTAAAACGGAACCCCGAGCCGCAAGAAGAGATAAGGTAGAAAACGTACGGTCTTGGGCACATCTCCCGGACGCCAGTGTGGCAGATAAGAGTGATGATGGCGGAACTGGTTTTGATGAAAACACTAAAGGTTACACAGTTTGACTTTTCAGATGGAGAAGGAAACAAAAGTGTCAGCAGATAAAGATTTAATGCTTCAGGTGAGGAAACAAGCTGCAGGCAGTCGGACACGTCTCAATACTCAGCCCTTATATACAGTCACACAGCATGAAACTGAGCTAATGTATTAGCTGTGCTTTACTACCCAGCGCTAACCGGAGTGATAGCACACAGCACAGACAGGGAAGTGTGTTCTGTAAAAAAAAGAAGGAATTCGGGTTTAAGTTTAAGAATAACTGCACCAAATGACTGAATTTTAGCTGCACTAATGCTACTACCAGTACAGAGGACAGTGACTCAGGTCAGGTTCCAAGTCAGAACGATTTGGACTCATGTCAGGTTCTGAGTCAGAATGGTTTGGACTTGGGTCAGATTCTGAGACAGGATGATTTGGACTTGGGTTAGGTTCTGAGTCAGGATAGTTTGGACTCGGGTCAGATTCTGAGTCAGGTTTATTTGGACTCAGGTCAGATTCTGAGTCAGGATTACATTTACAGCATTCCGGCAGACTTCCTTAAGTCCAGCGACTTACATTTCATTTATACTAAGCAATTGGGGGTTAAGGGCCTTGCTCAGGGGCCCAGCAGTGGTGGCTTGGTAAAGCTGGGAATCAAAATCTTCTGGTTGGCAGCCCAACACCTCAACCATGAGCCACCACTTCAGTCTCAGTCCAAATCTAGGACCCAAGCATTACTGCAAATTTCTTTTGGATTAGTGCTAAAAATTTTAAACACACCATCAACTGTGTGTGTGTGTTTCTGTGTGTGCACTTCATGTCAGGGAACATAACAGTCATATCGACAGTAACCCATAGACCAACTGGTTTACTATGGCTCCCGTATGACATATTAGATTTCCTACCTTACACAACGCACACACACTTATCTTCAGTCGGTGATTCACTTTAAAACATTTCCATATTTACGGTGCGAGACACGATCGGCTCATGAGTCTCGTTGACAGAATCTCATTTAACTCGCCTTGATCAAATAGAGCCCATGTGCCCCACGTAGCACCCTGCCCCCCCCCCACACACACATGCACCTGTGCATGCTCATAAAGACCACTTATTCAATGCAAATGTGCCCGCACGGATGCGTTTATGTGGGCAAACACATATATTTACCCACCTACTCCCTCGCTCCCTTTCACACACACACAAACACAGACGGATGCAAATGGCCGAGCAGCGCTCAACTTCGCCGGAGAAGAGGATAATAATGATGAAGATAATGATGATGATGAGGAGGATGATGGCTCTGCTTGTCTGGTCTCAACCGCACCCCCAGTTAATGATGGATGGTGGTCATTCTTCAAGGAGAAAGGGAATCATTTCGCTCCTCGCCTCCTGGCTGTCTTTGTCTCTTTACTCGTGCCGCAGGCGGTGTGTGTGTTTTTTTTCCTTTGGAATAACAAACACCGGCTTAGATTTCCCATTTCACTCAGAAGCTGCAATTCATCCAGCGCTTTCCTCGGAACCCGAGTCGGCGGTAGATTTTTAGGGCTCCAGATTAACTGTTAAACTCGCCTGGTTTTAACATTTCTGCTAGTCAGGGAAATCTTGCTGTAAAAATTTTTCTGTGCTCAATATTTGACTGTTAAATCAGGGATAACGAGCTACAGGTCCCAACCTTATCTGGGGTGTGTTGTGTGTTCAATTTAGGACCCTGGACAGAACATTTCATTGAACAGACTATGTGGTCCTTCAGATTTTTTTCACTTTTCTGACCAATTTTCTCCATTCCTCTATCTTAACAACATCCCATAATGAAGTCAGAACAAGAACGCTTGACCACACACGGATTGGTCAAATACACCACATCGACTGTTCGGGTCTATTCATGAAGGGTTGGCAAGTGTTTTGGGAACATTTCATTCCGCTAGACAACAATGAAAATCACTCGATCGTATCGGTCGGCTTTTCAATATCCTCCCGAGTCCCGAACTGTTCTATTGTCTGACTCGTAATTTCCCCTCAGTATTTCTGCCGATTAGAATCTGATAAGCATGTAAATTAATTGATGTCTTTAAACAGGAAGAGGGTGGAGGAGGAGAGGACAGCAAAACTGTCCTTATTTAAACTTATATATACACAGAGGGGTAGCAACCCATGTTCCTTTGTGCGTTTAGTCAATCAGAAGCTAAAAGATACAAATTCTTTCGGTCTTCCACCACTTCACCCTTATTCGAGATGGTATCTTTCAGCTTCCGATAGACAGAAGAGACAGTTTTTACTCTTATAAGCTACCGTAGGCTACTTTAAAATGCATCATGAGGGTATATCCCATCCATCCATCCATCCATCCATCCATCCATCCATCCATCTATCTATCTATCTATCTATCTATACCTGTTTACGTATAACCATATTTCGAGTCCAAAAAGAGTAGCTGCAATCCAGACACAGATCTAACAAGCAATAAGCCATTCGAATATATCCAGCAGTGGCAGATTGGTGGTGCTGGGAATTGAACACATATTCATCTGATCGGCAATAAACCACCTTAACCCTTGAGCTACCACCACCATGGTTAAGCTTAATGTGTGCTTGTGCGGTTGCTGTCCATGACGCAGTGAAGTTTTTTTTTTGTTTTGAGGCGATTACTATTTATGGTTTTAAAGTTGGTTTGGAAAAGCAAACCGACACTATAACCACCGAGCTACCACTTCCCCGAATGCATGGTTATCAACATACTTTTACGGCAGATGTTTTCATTGACTATTCAGACTAATTACAGTGCACTAAAACACAGAACTCTGGATGTCCCAGAGGAGAAAGGGGCCTCGTGTTCCTTAAGCAGGAAAGCAGAAACCCCGATCTCCCCTCCTGAAGCAGAAACAGAGCGTCGGCTATCAGAGGTGAAGGGGCTTTTTGCTGCTGAGTGTAATTTAAATCTCGTTCATTGATCCCGAGCTCAAGTGGTGCTCGAGCTAATTCCAGCAGAGAGGTGATTTTTTTACACACCTCAGCCCGCGAGAAAAAGGAGGAGGAGGAGGAGCGGCACCAGGAAAACGGGATGCCTTTCATGATGATTGAAACAGCCCATTCGACTCTACCGATAAAAACGTTCTGTATTAATGAGTGGAAAAAAAGAACTTGTCCCCGACTCTGGCTATATTACCAGCTGATATTAATTACGCACAATATTAAAGCCTGGCGTTTTTCTTTCAGGGGATTATAGCGCTCCATGAAGCTTAACAGTCATATTCCAATAACACACGCAGCTTTTATTTATTTATATCTGAAATTAAAACCTTGCCGAATTAAAGACCGAACCGGATGAGTTCCGCACCAGCTCCTCTGCGTGTGTTTGCTAATAGGAACTCTGTTTATGTAACACTGATACGGCTGGATGCTAGCTATTTAGCCACAATCGTAAACAGTAAACAGATGTAGATATACTGCATATTGATGGAGAAATGAAAGAAAACATGTAGCCGGTACGATTTCAGCTCATCTCAGTCAGATTCTGAAATAATATTTTTGGAAATCTTCTGGAATCTGAATCGGCAGAACTCTGTCGCATTATAATCGCGTATCACCTGCAGGCAAAGGTTCCTCCTGTCTTTTATAGTCATTTGTTGTCTTGGGGGTGGCCGAACTTGCTTTAATCGATTTAAATAAAACTTGTTATTAGTGTAATAAAGTGTCAGATGCCTGTTTCATAGACCAAATCTAAGGAATGCAGCGCCGCACCATCCAGACTGATGAGTAACTTCACTCTGGCAGCAGCTTCTCCAAACTTCTCTCTATCTCCATACTCCTTTTCCCGTCTGCCCTTTATTTCTCCACCTCCTCTGTCTTTTTGAAAAACCCTGGAAGTGCTACTGGAAGTGTCATTGTGTCAGGCAGAGGTGAAGGCCTGTCACCTTGCACAAACACACACCACCTTAATGAGATCTCTTTTCCCTTTGCACCACAACATACCCTCCTACACAACCCTCCTACATCATCACCATATACGCCGTGTTGTTCCCCTGCAGCTCTTCGGGCTTTGTGACATTTCTCAATTGCTGAATCTTGTGACGTCGTCTCTGGCTGGTGTTAGAAACCTGCGCTCGTGTCTTACGCATGTCCTGCTATCGATGTTCCAAGCTTAAAAACTTTCAGACCGTGGATTCAAATCCTAGATACCACCAACCTGTCATTTCTGGTCCCCTGAGTGAGGCCCTCTTAACCCCTCAACTTCTCAGTTGGATAAAAAAAAAATGTCCAGAAATGTCATGAAATAATTATTAGCTCATCTAACGCTCCTGTTTTCCTGAACACATTAACTATTAGCTTTTTCTCCTTCCTTTGGCGTATTCTGTTGAATTCACCCACCCACGTGAGGGACGTTTAGCCAGCCGGTGAGTTTACTCGACTGATTAATTATCAAGAGATATTTAAAACTCGGTGAAGCCCCTAGAGCAACTGACGTCTAATTATATGACTTAAATGGGTTTTAAAGCTGCTGTCTGTCCTTCAGGCTCTGAATCTCAACGTACCCTGAACGATACAGTTTCCCTCTCTGGGAGGTCTGTCCGCTCAGATGGGCACGAGGTTCGATTGTGTTCTGTACACTTCTTCTACACCTCCACTGAGACAGACAGACAGATAGTGAGGGTGTTACACTGGTTATAGGAAAATAATGGGTTCAATTTCCAGTCAAGACTTTATTTATTTAGCGCTTTCAACAATCAGGATTGTTTCATAGCAGCTTTACAGAAATACAGCAGAGACGACAATATTAAACATTCACTAGAACAGTCAATTTGATTAATATCCATAAATTTAGAGTCCCCAACCAAGCCAGAGGTAACGGCGGCAAGAAACCAAAACTCCATCGGTGACAAAATGGAGAAAAAAAAACCTTGGAAGAAACCAGGCTCAGTCGGAGAGGTCAGTTCTCCTCTGACCAGATAAACCAGTAGGTTACCCATACTGCAGTGTCTCGTCCGGATGGCCTTTTAGAAGACAAGAGAAACTTGTCTTATTGTCTCCAAGTGATTGTGGCGACGGTGAGCTCAGTGAACCAAACTGCCAGTGCTGAGCCACTGAGCAATTCCCTTAAAACTTAGGTCACTGTGGATAATGGTGGGCATCCATTAAGTGCCAATGTAGACGTGAACTTCGATATCAGCCCAAATAATCAGAAGCTAAAGTGGAAACGTGAAAAATAGCAGAAATCTTGTTTTTTTTTTTTTTAGAAGAAATGTAGCCACAGAAACCCCCCACACAGCAACCTGTCACTCAAAGCGCTGACTCGCTCGCTAAACACTAATCATCTCACAATCTTCTGTTCGCTGACCTTTTTTCCAGGCTTTGCTTTTTGCTGCTGTAATAAAAATATTTGTTTTTTTTGTCCAAAAAATATAAGAACTGCATGGGAGGAAAATTAAATTGCGTTGGCAACAGGGAGAAATCGTAATAAGCAGACGGACAGAGCAGCAGATTTCCCTGAGACGGGAGCGCTATTGCGTGCGCCGTATAACGTAGCAACATCAATACAGTATTCGGGAGGAGTTCTGCATGATTCAGCGTTTAGACCATGTGTGTGTGTGTGTGTGTGTGTGTGTGGAGGAAATGGAAGTGCATGGCACTGCGTAAGGCCCTGACTCCCGTCGCTCGCTCCCTGGCCGCTCCCGCCCCCATACGCCGATGTCAAAAAAAACAACAACAGTGTAATAGGATTCTTCAGCTTTTCCACTGGCTGCCTTCACTATCACACACACACATTTAAGAGCAGAAATCCATGACAAATTGTCTCTTCTGATCCATGACAAATCGTCTGAGGGCCAGACAGAGACGAGGAAATGGAGGGGAAAAAAAGAGGAAGGGACAGAAAGACACCGAGAAATGAGAAAGGACAGGGAAAGAGGAGGTTTCAGAGAGAAAATAAAAGAGAAAAAGAGAGAGAGAGAGAAAGAGAGTAAAAAAAGAATAAGAAACTGTACATGAGAAAGTGTAAGAAAAGACAAAGACCAACACACAGGCCACACCTTCTTCTTTACAATGGACTCACAAGCCACATCTTCCACAGTAAAACTGACACACAGGCCACACCTCCTACAGTAAAATTGACACACAGGCCACGCCCCCTTTAGTTAAATTGACACACAGGCCACGTCTCCCCCAGTAAGACTGAAACACAGGCCACACCTTCTTTAGTAAAATTCACACACAGGCCACACCTTCTTTAGTAAAATTTACACACAGGCCACACCTTCTTCAGTAAAATTCACACACAGGCCACACCTCCTTCAGTAAATTTGACACAAAGGTCACACCTTCTTCAGTAAAATTGACACACAGGCCACACCTCCTCCATTAAAACACACACACAGGCCACACCTCCTTCAGTAAAATTAACACACAGGCCACACCTCCTTCAGTAAAATTGACACACAGGCCACACCTCATTCATTAACACACACACACAGGCCACACCTCCTCCATTAAAACACACACACAGGCCACACCTCCTCCATTAAAACACACACACAGGCCACACCTTTGTTTCAAATAAAGTTGAAACAAAGTGAAATCAGGTTTAGAAAAACACAGACGCCTTCTGGCAAAATCACGCAAAACACTCGATCTGAAGCAGCTGGAACTGTTTAGAAGGTTGAACTGAATCTTAGGACCTCTTCAAACACTTCTAGTGTGTGTGTGTGTGTGTGTGTGTCACTCGTGTGTTTTTATGCCCGAGGGTGCTAACAGTTTGTTTGTTCCTGATCTGTGATGAGTGAGAAACGATGTGATTTCTCCCCTTTCAATCCAATTTGCTCAGCAATCAGATTACGTCGTTCTTCATTCCACCGAGTCGCAGTTTAATTGAAATCGCTCGCCAACCTCAATTCCCCGTCCTAATTAGTCGACCGCGATTAAAAGCGTTTGTGAAACGATCCTAGGTTAGCCTTTGTCTATACGTGATCTAGCATTAGGATGTCCCCTCAAACCTGCTTCAGACTGATACCGTGAGGCTTGACGAAGCGAAAGTTTTTTTACACAGTAAACGCGGTCGCCACCTCTCTAGCATTCTTTCTCAATCGGACTTGTGACAAACTGTGAATGAACTATTTTTAAATAAAACATTTTGGAAACAGGGTCGACCAATTGAGAAGGTCAGAGCTTTCTTCTTTAGTCTGGACGGCAGTAGACGTCGCCTCGTTCCCTCTGTTCATGTCTCTCTCTCTTTCTCTCGGTGCCTTTGCGTGCTTTAGCGCCACCCGAACGCGACTGCGCGGCTTTAGCAAACGTGGCACGACGTAGCCCGCAGCATGGCAGCTAATAACGCTCGGCTGAAAACACATTACTGCTCTGCGCCGGCTGGACTGTTAGAGTGCAAAGAAATACAAACACCTAAAGGAAGTGTGTCTGACACAATTTCTTAGCCCCCCCCCCCCCCACACACACAAACTGACTAACCTTGAAAAGACTTCCATCTGCTTCAAAATCACAACCCCCACCTACCCATTCGTCTGTAGGATGCTGGATTCTGATTGGTCAGGAGAAGAATGTTGTTTAGCTTTCTTTAAAAGCAGCTTGCTTTGATACATCATCATTTCCATAGTAACCTGGAGGTTACGGTATTTGCTTCTGGAGGATTCGTGACCTCCTGAGAGACCAGGACGTACAGAAAATTCAGTTCAATAAGAAAAATGAAAACGCGGTCTGGGTTTTCCGACTCCTAATCCTTATCGTAAGTCGAGGGTTGCCAGTACTTTCAAATTTTAATAAAAAGACAGGATTTATCGGAAGTGGAACCCTCAGCAGATTCAGATGCCAATGAAAACCTAAAGCTGCAAATAAGGAAATGCTGCCCAGGTGTGTAGACTCGACACTGTAGAACCTCACTTTAATAATCCAAAGAGATTTAACCCGTTTTAAATAACTCCGGGTTGCTGAATGGAGGATAGGGGTTCCTGTCCCACCACCGCCAAGCTGAGCCAGACCCGTCAAATGCTAAATGAAATGGAACGATTTAGAACATTGGTCACCAAACCCGAACCTGCCGTCCTGCAGAGTTTATCTTCAACCCTAATCAAACACATCTAAATTAGCTAGGCAAGATCTTGCGAGGTGAACCTGTAACTTACAATCAGGAAAGCTTAAAGCAATTTGGAGCCTCTGCAGGACACCAACATTTTAGGACTGAGTCTGGTGACTCCTGATCAAGAAAAACCATGCGAACATAAACATGAATAAGGGAAGTGGAAGCTCAGTGGTTAGGATTTTGGAAAGCTTAATGGAAGATCCTGGCACCACCAAGGTGCTACTGCTGGGCCCCCTGTGCAAGGGCCTTTGACCCTCGACTACTCAGTGGGATTGAAAAAAATCTGATAAATGTCATTTATTCTGGCTAAAGGGGTCTGCCATATTCTGTAAATGTGAATGAAATGCAAACTTGAAGAACTTAAACAAGAGCCTTTAGTGCTCCAGTGAAGATCAATAGTTTAACAACCTTCAAGCTACCTTAAATGGTGAAACCTCAAATATTGAAAAAAACAGTTTCTAACTAACTGTTGATTGTAAATTATGTACGAAAGGATTTTTTTTAAACACTAATGTTAGAATGAGGCAGTTCCAGACCTGATCGATTGGTTGTGAGAGCCTGACACCGCCACTGTGACTCATAAGCTACAAAACAAGAAACAGCTAGATTTATTGATATAAACACACACACACACACACACACACACACACACACACACACACACACACACACACACCTGATTCTCGAGCAGAGCTACTGCAGGGATTTCGGCCATTTTCTTTTAGGCTACAAAAATAACAGAGAGAAAACTGTCCTCAAAAAGTCCTGCGGCTCTCACACCTGAACCGGGCCAAATTATAGCTATACCGGCAGACACTGGGTGTGTGTGTGTGTGTGTGTGTGTGTGTTGGCTGCCACTGTGGGCCAGCAGTGTGTCATGTCACATTCAGCTCATCTGTCAATGTAGTGGATTATTTCTTGAGAGACCAGAATTGGCTGCCTGAAATCGGAGCGTCATCAATCTCGGCTGAGTGCCGGGCGGAAGAGGGGGAGGGGGGCAAGTCGCTTGGGCTCATGGGATACCGGCCGAACGGAAGCAGGTGATAAAGAGGCCATGTGACTCTCATGCGAGAGATATAGAAGAAGTGTAAAAGACATAGTGGCAGACGCATTCCACAGCAATGAAATAAAGACATAATCTGAATGACATGTTTACACACACACACACACACACACACACACACACACACACACCAAAAAAGAAACTCCTCTCCTTTTTTTTCCTTTTTTTTTTTTACAAATATGCTGACCATTCAGCTCCGGAATGGAACCCTGAACCGCACGGCTGAACAAATCAAACGGATATCCTGGAAGTTTCTGGAATTCTACGCACTCGGAATTCTTTCTGAATCGTTCCTTGATTGGATCGACTGATTTTTCCGGCTGCTCGGCGTCTGTCGCCGTGGCCCGACGCTGATATAAAATGTGTGTGTGTGTGTGCGATCTGTTTGGTTAATGATTAAATAAGTGATGACAGATATTCATAACTCATCAGACTCAAAGTCCTACTGTAGAAAAAAAAACATCGCTTTAATTCGGGACGGGATTTTAAAATTTTAACACAGTCGGATTGCAGAATGAAAGAATAATTTTAAAAAAAGGATAAAGGGAAAGCAACTGTTTTACTCTTTTTCCATGTCTCGCACTTTCGCTTTATTTATTCTTTCACTCTTATTCTTTCTTTCTCTCTTCTCTTTCTTTTTCCCTCTCTCCGCATCTCTCTCTCTCCCTTTTTCTTTTCTTTTCTCTCTCTCTCTCTCTTCTCTCTCTCTCTCTCTTCTCTCTCTCTCTTTCTCTCTTTCCCCTCTCTCATTCTCTGTCTATCTCTTTCTCTCTTTCTCTCTCATTCTCTCTCTCTTGGTCTTTATCTCTGTCTTTCTCTTATTCTCTCTCTCTCTTTCTTTTTCTCTCTTATTCTCTCATTAAATCGTTCTCTCTGCCTTTATCTCTGTTTTTATCTTTCTCTCTCTCTCTCTCTCTCTCTCTGTTTCTCTCTCTCTCTCTCTGTCTCTCGCCTGTTTCTGTCCCGATGTCTGCCTAATGAAACCAGAGATGGCCCTGAAATTACAAAATCAATTCTAATTCAGACATTCATCATAGTTTTTGAATTTTCCAGAAAACAGGATCAGTAATTTTAACTGAGGGCCGGTCCGATATCGACGTCCAACTCAACTGCCTAATGCGGCCATTAGTAAAAACATGATTTTATTTCATGGGAGGCGACGTTATGTTCCAGCAGCAGCCGATCGATGGTGATGAGAGAGCGAGCGGCGCGGGTTAGGGAGTCATTTTCTGTCGAAAGGGATGACGAGTGTAAATCAACACGATGCCGCGCTGTAATAAAGACGTCGGCGACATCCTTTACGTTACGCCGCTCTAATAGAGGTGGGGACGTCGGTGGAAAGACGGAGCTGAAGTTCAAGTACGGCAAGTTTCCAGTTTATTAAATACATCGATCTCGTCTAGAAAAGATAAATAAAAAAGTTAAGGGATGAACGATGTGTGCTGAGAGAGTCGGTAAGTAAAAAAGCCACAAGTACCAAAGCCAAAAGTACTGGAACATCCCACCGTCACGTCCATGTATTTCCTGAACATCTGTTTCCTGATGTTTAGTCTCACTCCTCCTCCAGACCTCTGTGCAGATTGTTAGGCGTGGCTATCATTCGATCAAAATCAGATCAGACAGTAATGAGGAGGTCTGGGGTTCAGTCGGGGTTCCAGTTCATCCCAAAGATTTTACTTTAGTTTCAAGAGGTGGAGTCAGAATCAGGACTGGATCAGGGGTTTGTGCACAGGGACACAGGGTTTGAGTCTCTCAGTTCCAGTCTGACAGAATGCGTTTGTATTTTTGATATTTGGCAAAAATCTTTTTTTCATTCAGTTGAGCAGATAAGCTAGGGGCCTTGCTCAGGGGCCCAGAGTTGGCAGCTTGGTGGTGATGGGAATAAAACCTACGATCTTCCGATTCCTTTCGAGACTCCTTCCAATATTAAGAATGGCACTCCGGTGAGTCCCGTGTTGTGCTGTAGATTATCCGTTACCGTGGACGTAGTTCTCTGTGCACTTTTGTCTTTATCTGTCCGTCCCAGCATTGCTTTTTTGTTAGCTTTCTGTATCGTTAAGCATCCCATGCCACGGCTAGGTACTGGAGGTATGGATTACACTTAATATTTATTATGACATCTATTTCATCTCCGAGCCTGATGTAAGACGCTGTAAACGTCTCAGTATGTCACTATAACGTTTCCCAGGGACGATGAACAGCGGAGAGCGGGTTCCGGGTTCATCATCTTAACCGTTAGTGTTATACGCCGCGTGTCCTTTCAGTTGACAATCTATTGCTTACATAAAGCTACAGAAGCAATGAAGTATGTGAACACGTACACCAGTGGAGAGGACGTGTGGTGGAGGTGTTGGACTGCTAATCTGATTTCCTGCATCAATAAACTGCCACTGCTGGGCCCCTGAGCGAGGCCCTTAACTCTTACCTTCGTTGATGCACGTCACTTTAAATAATAGCATCTCTCAAATTCCAGAGGTGTAAATGTAATGGAGTAATAACACTTCGTGATTCGTGAACATTGAGTCATAACGGACAGTGATTCGGCCATATTGTATTTGCCGCATGTACGTAACTTCCTACAGTCTCTACAGGAGTCATTTGTTTATCTTCTCGACCGAGTCGTTGGTTCATCATGTGACAGTCACGAAGCAATGATTCATTCATTTCCCGAGTCCTTCTTCTGTTCATCACGTCACCACTTCCTGACTCGCTATCTTACAGTCAACATAATTAACATATTTGCGTTTAACTAAACAGAAATTTTTGGAGGACCGTTTTTTTTACAAGTTATTTTAATTGTTTAATTGTGACTAAAATATTTAGATGAACCGCATGGAGAGTCAAATGAACCAAATAAAGTATTTTTATATATTCATGTTATATTACAATCATAAACTCAAACACAGGCACAGAGAGAGCGAGGCAGAGCAGAGAGGCAGAGAGGGGTGAGGAGAGAGAAAGAGAGGCAGAGAGGCAGAGAGAGAGAGGGTGAGTGAGAGAGAAAGAGAGAGAGAGAGAGAGAGAGAGAGCGAGTGGGCAGAGAGAGAGAGAAGAGAGAGAGAGGAGAAGAAAGAGGGGGAGAGAGAGAGAGAGGAGAGAGAGAAGAGAAGAGCGAGAGAGAGATGAGGAGAGAGAGAGAGAGGAGAGGGAGAGAGAGAGAGAGAGAGAGAGAGGCAGAAAAAGAGAGAGAGAGTAAGGCAGAGCGAGAGAGAGAGAGAGAAGAGAGGAAGAGACAGAGAGAGAGACAGAGGGTAAAAGAGAAAGGGTGAGAGAAAGAGATAGAGAGAGAGACGGAGAGAGAGAGAAAGGCGCAGACAGACAGACAGAGAGAGAGAGAGGGGCAGAGAGAGAGAGAGGCAGGAAGAAAGAGAGAGGGAGCGAGGTAGAGAGGGTAAGAGAGCTTGGAAGTGTGGGAAGCTGAATGTTCTTAATTTTTATCGAACACACGTCCTCCTTCCTCACCAGCATGTGATGGATCTCAGCGTGCTCTCGTGGATTTCTTCCTATCATTAACCTGTGTGTAAGTCTCCAGACACCTTCCTCAGTCCACCGGGTTCTGGTTAAACATAAACCCCACGCACAAAAACTTTCTCCCTCCTTTTTTCATCTCCTGCTGGAACTTTCCACAACTCGTCTCGTTTTAACTCGGTTTTAAACACACACTTTACATCATGCACAAATACACACACACCATAAAGTTTTAAATGCTTTTCTGTTCAGCGTTAAGCAGTGCGGTCAGTGTGTAATATAAAAAAAAATCGCTAAATTTTACAAAAGAAAGAGTTTAGGAAAAATTCTGTCCTTATTCACGCAGCGAGTGAAGTAATAATCCTGTGATTTACACCGGGGCAGTTATTATCCATTAATACAGCATCTATAACATGAAAAGATGACGAAATGTTTTAAATAGGTAATATCTCTAGGTGGTAATAAGTTCTACTGATCAGAAGTTCAATTCCCAAAAGCACCGAGCTGCTTTCAGCTGTTGGACTGCCAAACAGTAGATTGTGGGTTCGAGTCCCAACATCTGGTAGCTCAAACAGTTTTTCATGTGGCACAATCCAGACATGAGGGTTCATGGGGAAATGGTAGTGCAGTGGTTGAGGTGTTGGACTGCTATTCAAAAGATCTGGGTTTGATTTCCAGCACCACCAAGCTACCACTGCTGGGCCCCTGAGCTAACCCCGAATTGCTCAGATATATAAGGAAGATAAATGTATGTTGCCCCGGATATATAAAAAAACCTGCCGAATTCTGTAACTGTAAATATCATTTTGCCAGAGGTTGTTACACAGAGTGACAAATGGCAAAAGCCCCACCACTGCCAAGCTGCCATTGTTTGGGCCCCTAAGCAAGACCCTTAACCCTCCCTGCTCTAGAAGCGCTGACCCTGCACTCTGACCTTAGAATTCTAAGCTGGGAAATGCGAAAACTATTTCACTGTTCAGTAAAGTGTATGCAACAGAACAAGACTTCCGTATTTACCCACTTATAATCCAATATCGGTTTTGTAATATCGGATCCACCGATAAATGGTGGCAACTTGCGGACGTCTTAACGTCTTAAGATTTGCATGCGAGACCACTGTTACACCGCTACAACATACAAAGACCCACATGTTCTGTAAATTTGATCATAGAGTACATCACTCACTTTAATTTAAGTGTGCCAGAAGATGGCACTGCTGGGCCCCTGAGCGAGGCCCCTAAACCATTCACTGCTCAATCACTCAGGATATAATGCTGTAAATACAATGGTACGTGTATGTCATTGTGCAACACTGTCGAACATAATTATACACCATTTCATCATATCCTGTTTAATTGTATTGAATTGTATGGTGTGATGTCGTAGTTTATATTCCTTGATAGGATGGATCGCATCCCATATCAGATAAAACTGCTTCGGATCTCACTGTATTGCACTCTATCGTATTTCATTCCCTTTGTCATTGTGTCATTATGTGTATCAGGTGTCGTGTCTCGCTGGATGTTCCCTAAACCTCATTTTCTTTACAGGAAGCTGAACGCCATCATCAGGTCATGTTAGAATGACTTACGACTCGCACGAACGGTGGCTCACGTCTCCGTTTACGCAACAGGAATGTACATTTCCCCTGGAACTGGAACAAGTGACGCACATCTGGAACCGACACCGCGGGCTGGTGTGAAAACAAGCTAATTAATATCGAGCAAAGCAACATTTATAAAGCTTTGGCTCTGTTTGTGTGTGTGTGTGTGTGTGTGTGTGTGTGTGTGTGATTAGCATATATTTGCATTATATACTTTGTATAACAGCTCTATCAACAGTTATTCCTGGGAGAGAAGGTGTAAGTAGGGCATTTAAAAATGAACGAAAAATGGGTTTTTAACGCCTGGTGACATTTTAACATGGTTTAGATTTCTAGCTCGCTAATCACTAACAGTCCCAGCGCGGCGTATCTATTGACGAATTTACACATTTTTCTTTTTTTTATGACCGAAAGGCACAACGAATTGTCAAGCTTTCTAGGATGCCTTGAAAACATATCAGCAACCAACGCAAGCAGTAACGACCTCGGTAACATGCCAACATCTGAGAAAACAACACAGCACCTTGAACAGGATGCTGATTTGCTCAGCAGGAAGTCATTGTCCAGACCAGCGTGCTTGAAAAGAGAGAGAGACCTTATAGGCGACATAAAAGAAAATAAAGCCAGCGGAGGGGAAAGATGGACAGAAAGGCGGCGTAGATGAAAGCCGAGGCGTAGCGTGTTTATCATGGAGAGGAGTCGAGTGGAGGCGGTGACTCACCAAGAATCTGGATGGCGTTGCGGCCGGGTCGAGGCACGTGGTGCTGCTGGATGGTCTCGTACAGGGTGGCCTGGCATAGTACGAGGCAGCTAATGGCTATCCACAAACACAGGAACCACGACATGGCAGGAGGCAGGCTGAGGAGAGACCACACAGAAATTTTTAGCTTATGAAAGACTCGCAAGGTCCCAAATTGCAAAAAGTCCCTCCTTTTTTTGGGGGATATTTTTTTGTAACCCCAAAGGGGTTGGGACCGGAAAGGACCCGAGCCGGAATCAAACCTGGGGCAAGTATACATGTGGGTGCCGGCGCCTAAATCCACTACACAACATGGTACTGGCAAGTAAACTTTTTTTAACCAGGTCACTTTGTGAAACCTGTATTTATTCGGACCTGCGTACACTCTACAGCGGCATATCGAACCCGCGTGTGATGTTCTCAATGGACGAGCTCTGAATTTTTAGAAACACCGCTCTGGATTGGAGAGGGTAACTCTTTCAGGCAAGCAGGTTCATTGGGCTGATCTTAATTATTGGCAGTAGGAAGAAATATTCGATTTCACGGCTAAACCTCAGGGGTTGGTAAACAACGAGGTAAACGCCACCACACGACATGGCTGGGATTTCACAAACTCCGGGGCGTGAAACGTTTCCAAGGGGGAATCGATACTGTTCTGGAAAATTCTGAGGGTTGATTTATGAGTAATGTTTTTCGCTCCTACCTACACAGAGCGGTACCGATTCCTTTTTGGGGGTTTTTTTGCAAATTTTCGCTAAAGCGATATTGTGGGCCAGAGTTTAGAGAAGTGAGTATGCACAGGGGCTCTATTACTAAAATTAAAATCTTAACCTAGGTGTGTATCTGAACTGATATCCTCATGAGCGAGGGGAATCCAGCTCCACTGCCTGACAGGTTGATGTTACTGCAATATGTTGCGCACGGACTTATTTCAGGTTTAAAAACAGCTTCTTATTAAATATGTCAACACACCACTCTTTATTAATTAGTGCAGAAAAATGCTCAAATCTAATTGGTTGGAAAGATTATTACAAGGAACGGAAAGTAGTTCCGGCTGCAACAGGAAAAACAGGTTCGACACTCGTTCATACAGCTCATGATCACTAGAGGATAAGCTATCGCATAGGACTGGTATGGTGGAGTTTACACTTCCTGTTTCTTGGTCCAATGACAAGCTGCATGTTTGAGAAAGAGAGAGAGAGGGAAAGAATGACTGTTTATCACAGACACTTACTCGTCCCTTGAGTGTTCCAAACAATAATTCCACAACTATAAACTGCTAAAAGCGTCATCTATTCTACATTAATAAATGAAGCGCCGGCTAATAGCTGTAGCGTAAGTGTAATAAAACACTCCTGACTGTCCTGTTATACAAACAATGTATTCGGCTTGCATTACATTCACATTCCTGGCATATGGCAGACATCTTTATCTGCGGCGACTCATGTTTATCTTTATTTTAAGACTGACAACTGAGCAGTTGAGGGTTACATTAACATTTACAGCATTTGGCAGACGTCCTGATCCAGAGCGACTTACATTTATCTCATTTATGCAACTGAGCAGTTGAGGGTTAAGGGCCTTGCTAAGGGGGCCCAGCAGGGTCAGGTTGGTAGTGCTGCGAATTGAACTCCTAACCTGCGAAATCTCACCATACTGTATTTTTATAACCTAACAGTCTTGGAATGTTGGATTTATCACATAACTCTATAGCGTACACATTATACGCTATAGAAATCTCGGGTCAGCTTCTCCATCAAGCAATCACCACGGTTACTGTGTGATGCTCACTGTAACCATGACAACTCACCTCTCTTAATCTCTACTGTCTTTCAGAGATTAGCTGTTTTAACTCTTTCAAAATGTCGAGTTTAGTACTGAAACACACACACACACACACTTTCTCACACTGTCCTTGTTAGTATAGTGGACAGTATATCTGCCTGTCATGTGGAAGACCGGGGTTCGATTTTCTGCCGCGGAGGCATGAGCAGTTTTGTGGGAAGTGGTGGCTCATTATTAAGGTGTTCGACTACCAACCCGAAGATTGTGGGTTTGATTACCAGTTCCACCAAGCCACCACTGCTGGGCCCCTGAGCAAGGCCCTTAACCCCCAATTGCTTAGTTGTATAAATGAGAAAAATATAAGTCGCTCTAGATAAATGCTGTAAATATAAATATATAATACAGCAGTGTAGCCTGGAGTTGGACTCATGAGTCGAAGGTTCGAATAGAATATTAACTCATGAATATTAAATACGCATATGTTTATTGGCAGGCTTTTCTAATCCTTCATTAGGGCAGTAAATCCGTGCTAATCCTGCAGGGTTTGCGGAAATGTGAAGCAAATCTTCTAACAGTTGGTTTCTGGAAAAGCGCCATGTCACAACCACAGCCGGAGGAAGGAAAACGAATCAAACACACACTTTCCCTCTTTTTCCTCTTACCATCCTGTAAAACGAGCTCAAACTGCGGGGAGGGTCAAAACTAATCTGGAATTAACATTTTACATGCAGTTATTACAATAAATAATACACGAGAAGGAAACAATGGCGTTCCTACCTTTCCATTTGGGTCTCTAGTTAATTAATGACGCTCAGCTGCGCTAAATTAGCGCAATTGTTTTTTACGCACACTGACCCGCTTTTCTGGATTATTTACCACTCTTTTTATAACTATCATTTCACCTAACAGAGGCTAAAATTCTTCTTATTCTTTAACCCATAAATTGGTTTCATTTTTTTATTCGTTTTTTAATTTTTTTATTTTATAGGGAACTCGTTGCGCGCCACATTCTAAACGTTTTTTTTTTTTTTTGCGCGCACAGGCACCACGTGCGTGGAATGTACCCCTCTCTCTCTCTCTCCTGTCTGTCACACACACACATACACACACACACACACACACACACACACTCACATTAATGCGCTATTTGCGTGCGCAAGAAAAACATCAGAATACAAAAAGAAAAGAAAAAGATCATACCGGATTTCCCTAATCACGTGGTCTTTCATTACCTACGTACCTCAAGGGTTCTACTCAAGGGTTTCTGCACCTCTGCGATGGCTCGTGTTCTTTTTCATTTTTTACATTTCTTTTTTCTTTTTTTAACGGTTCTTTTTTTTCTATATTTTTAATAAATGACACTCTCTGCGGATCTACAGAGGTTTGATCTGTAAAGGGTTTCCTGAAAAAAACACATTAAGGAACCTGCATGAAGGTTTTTTTTTGAAGACCATAATGTTCTGCTCTGCACTGGTCGGGTCTTCTATCTGGTGTTAAAGATTTTAGGTTTAAGGAAGTAGATTTAGGTTCTTTATGATCTGAGAAGGATTTGAATTTTAAGCACGTCTATGGGTAGAGTGGTAGTGCATCCGCTAAGGTGTTGGACTGCTAACTGGAAGATCGGGGTTCAATTCCCAGCACCTCCAAGTTGCCACTTTTGGGCCCCTGAGCAAGGCCCTTAAACTGTAATTGCTCAGTTGTAAGTCGCTCTGGATAATGGTGTCTACCAAATTCCATAAATGTAAATGTAGAGTCTTAAAGAGTTCTGTAGGGCTATTGATTTTTAGAAGATCGTTATTTTAGGGTTCTTCTTTTTTTTTAGGGTTGAACTTTTACGTCACTTATCTTATTTTTCATTCATTAGGCAACATTAGGTGGTTAAGAGACATTTTCCACATGTTTTTTCTTCCTATGTATGTGTTTGGTATGTGGAGAAATAAACTTCAGAATCTACACCTTGAGGAATCGTAATTTTGGGGGTCGACGTCATCCAAAAGGCTTTTTTTAAACAGTCTTTGGGTTCTAGAATGTTTTAAAAGGTTTGGATTTTAGGCTTCTATAACGTCTTGAGGAGTCCTAGTGTCGATATATATTTAAATTGATATTTCTTCATTGTCTTTTGGTTCTATATATAATCTTAAACTTTTCTGGTCTAGTGTAAAGGTTGTACATATTTTTTTGGCTTATATCAAGTCTCCAATGGTTCAGGTTTTTCAGGGTTCTACATAATTTTTAATTCTTAAAGTATTTTAAATAAATAATCTTAATATTATTTGGTTTCTCTAATGTCTTATAGAGTTTTGGGGGGTTCTACATTGTCTTTTGGTCAAACGCATTCTTAGGGTTTTTATATATTAACAATGGTTCTACTTGCATTATTCGTTCTAGTTTAGTCCTAAAAAGGGCAATTTTATAAATAAATAATTGTTTGTGGAACCCTCAGACCCCAGACAGAGAGATTCTGGTTCCCGATTCTGAGTAGAATAATCCAGATTATCTTCAGACAGGCTCATTAATATGCTTTACACCCGACTCTGTGATTGGACAGCTTGGCTTTCTCTTGTATCATTTTGAGGATTATTTTAGATCCTTACCTGTTCTCTGGGTTCTAAACGATCCGGTAAGATCATAAAAAAAAAAAAAAAAGAAAGAAAGAAAATCCTCAGCGCGTGCAGATAAATCCGCCCATCCTGTCGGTGCGGTGGTGCTTGGCGGGGAAAATCACTACAACAGAACGAACATGAGGAAAGTTCCCCCCTGCGGATCAGCGCAAAGACTCACACAGCTCCTTCGGGCTCGGAGACTCGGGGGCTCGCGCGGAGTAGACTCCTTATGTCACGTTTAAGCGCAAAAAAAGGGGTGTCTGGCGCGCGCCTCCTGCTCTCCTTCTCTTCTGTCCTCCTCTCCTTCTCTTGATTTCGGAGAGGGTGACGCGTCTGCTGGGGAAGTTTGTCCAGCTAATTTGCCTCTTCACATTGTGCAGCTCTCTCTGTCGAAGCGAAAGAGAAAAGGGAGGTCTTTCATGCGCCCCTCTCTCTCTCTCTCTCTCTCTCTCTCTCTCTTTTCTTTCTCTCTCTCTCTTTTTTTTCTCTCTCTCTCTCTCTCTTACTCTCGCTGCGCTCGCGCGCTCTCCACCCGCGCTGAGAAGACGCACGGAGTGTGCAAGGCTCTTTCTTTCCACAGCTTAGAAAGAGAGAAAAAGAGAGAGAGAGAGAGAGAGAGAGAGAGAGAGAGAGAGAGAAAGGTGTGTGTGTGTGTGTGTGTGTGTGTGTGTTACAACACAAGAAGAGGGATTTTCACAATGTGAGAAAAAAAAACACATGAATCCAGCGGAGTGGTTATCCGATTCTACAGCCTGTGTATATATAAAAGTCCTTGTCAGGCAAGGGTGCAGGGGTGGCAGCTGACACCCAGGAAATAAACCCAGCCACCCCAAAAATTACCCCACATCACTCAGTGTGTTTGTGCTACAGGTTGATTTCTATTTAATAAAATAGACTGATACCTGGAAGATCGGGGGTTCGATTCCCAGTACCATCAAGTTACCACTGTTGGGCCCCTTAGCAAGGCCCCCATTACTCAGCAGTATAAAAGAGATAAATGTAAGTTGCCCTGGATAAGAATGTCTGCCAAATGCTATAAATATAAATATAAATGTACTGTGCTGGTATTCTATTCTATATTTGTAATTAACCAAATAAAGCTGCCGTCCATGATTACAAACCAGAATACACACCTGTGGGGGTCCTGAGGGGTCCTGAGATAAGAAGTGTCTGAGCCTATTTTTGCCCTAAAACTACAGACTGTAAGTTCATCCTAGTTCATCCTAAAGGTGTTCAGTGGGGTTGAGTAAGAACCAGGACTCTGTACAGGACATGAGAGTTCCTCCACTCCAAAACATCTGGAATGTAGACACAGCATGTCTTCATGGAACAGGGTTTGAGTCTCTTAGTTAAAGTGAAGGAATAATGGAATGATACACAATATAAAGACATTCTAGGCAACAGACTCTGTGGGTGCTGGTGAGGTGTCCACAAACTTTTGCGTACCTCAAAATATATGTTATGCTTGTTATGCTTGAACCAAAAAAGACGTCATTGCAACAGAATCCACAAAAGCAAAATACATCTGTGCTAGCATCATCACCAGGACGGCTTTTTACGTCCTTCTGCAGTCTCGCGTCTACATGAAGTGTAGACCGCGCACAGCAGCTAGCTTCAGACGTATTACTCATAAGCAGCAAGACGAAAAAAAAAAAAAATACAGCTCTGTGAAATAGGCACAGGCTAATATTTATCATTGCCCTCAGCAGGATGCTGTATAGGGAACGCGGACCAGCGGGAACCTGCAGAGGAAATTGCTACCTGTGTATGACTAGCCGTTAACAAGGTCTTGTCATGAGGAGAAACAAGAGAAAGAGAAATAGAGCAAAAAATGGGACAGAGAGACACCGAGAACAAAACAGCTTTTATGCGTCCCCACGTACTGCGCTTGCAGAACTTGGGTTCTCTCTTGACCACTGCTTGTGTCTGGGAGCTAACCGTGTAATGAAATAATGAGCATGACTCAGCAAACACTGCGGCTTGGACACAAAGGATTTAATGGCTCTGATCTGTTGGAGTGAATGCGTCAAAATGACTGTAATTTCAAGCTAATGGCTTATACAACAAAAGGCTGAGCCTGCAACATGGTCACACGTGGAGCACCTGACTGACCCAGGGGATCTTTATATAGCTCACGGCTAAAGCATGAATAAGTCATTAGCATATACGGATTTTGGGGGAATGTACAGTACACGAATCCAGCTAGCATTTTTCTTTGTTAGTATTAGCGCTCCATCCATCCTGAACAAATCTCCTGATCCCGCCACATTTTCCAGAGCCTCGCTTACGGCTCGGGTGCTGCCTCGTCCAATTAGCTGCTCTGCACGCCGTAGTTCTGGATGTTTACTCTGACACTCCTTCTGTCTCTCAAGTTTTTTTATTCGCCGGCGCTGTTTCTCATGCTGCTTTGTAATGGCAGCCTGGTTTCATTTCTTTTCTTTCTCTAAGTGTTGTTTTGCTTGTCTGCTGGGAGGAAGTGATAATAACAGTATTTTTCCCCTGGCTTCTCACTCTCAATTGTTCTCGCGCACTCCGTCAATACACGGAACTCTTGCTATTTCTAAATGTTGCTTAAAATCCGAATTAGACGTGGAGCTTTCGGTTGTTGTTTGTGTCCAGATGGTGGTTGGATCTGGGTATTTCAACCAAAAGTCTACCAATTTGTGTCATAAAATTTTTATCATTATTATCATTAATAATAGTAGTTGTTGTTATAACTACTTCCAGATACATTCCAGAAATTCCCAAACAACTAGGGACCTCAAAACAAGCGGAATCCTAATTTCAAACCAAAATTCTGAGAATGAGTCCAGTATTTTTGCAATAACCTTTAATTCAACCTATTAAACCAAACTGTCAGCCGTTGCAGAGTATGGGAAGATAATTGGAGGCAAAACGGCCGTACCGAATTTCTAGTTCTAATCCGTCCACTTAGAGCAAATATCTGGACGTGAACCCAACATACATTCCGATGTTTTTTCTTGAAAAGTTCGTTAAGGGTCTGAGCACACGGTTATGGTGAAAGGTTCGCATCGTTAGTCGCGCCTGATTGCGAGTAAAAAAAAAATAGTCATCTAACAGGCTGCACCACATTCTCTATGTTCTGTAAAAGGAAGAGAGAGAGAGAGAGAGAGAGAGAGACGGTGCACAGAGAGATGCGGTTTTAACTAGCGAGCCCCAGTCAGGTTCCTCCACTGGGAATTTGTCGGAGAGGAAAATAAACCCCGGAATAGTTTTTCCTCTATTGTTCTGGATAAAGATTATTGTACATCCGCCCAATTTAAAATGAACCGTTTAGGTCTATTTTATTGACTTATGGTGTGATGTGGAATAAAACTAAGCAGCTGAGGGTTAAGGTGCTTGCTCAAGGGCCCAGGAGCAGCCTGGTAGTCCTGGGAATTAAACCCATGACCCATTAGCGGACTAACATTTTATCCATCGAGCTACCACTTTTCAATCAGCAACTGGACCAATTTTTCAATCACAAATGGACCCAATAAGCTGCTCTGCGGGAGAGAAATTAGTTTTTGGTCTTAGTTAAATGTGATTTAATGCACAGCAGCTCGTTTAGCATGCACACGATTACAGATCAGGTGATATTCGCCTTAAATTTTCAGCTTGGAACAAACAGATGTGGTAGCTCAGTGCCTAAGGTGTTGACGGAAAATCTTGGGTTCAAATTAAATGTCTTTATTTGTCACAGACACTTTACAGTACAGTGAGATTTTTTCTTTTTGCATCTTAGTATGTTGGGGTCAGGACGCAGGGTCAGTTATGATTCAGCGCCCCTGGAGCCAAGGGTTGGCAAAGGAGCAGTTTTAAGAAGGTTAAAGGACCCAACAGTGGCAGGCTGGTGGTGGTGGGGCTTGAACACAGGTCTTCAGTTTAACAACTAAGCGCCTTAACTATTTGAGCCACTACTGCCTGGGTACCTCCAAACTGCCACTGTTGGGCCCCCCAAGCAAGGCCCATTAACCCTTAACTGCTCAGTTGGATAAATTAGATATAAACCATCAGTAAGAAACATTCTGTTGACGATGTTTGCCTTTATGTTCTTGCAGGCGTCCTGCTGGTTGAATCGATATTTACGAACGCTGAAGGCGGCTCTGTTGGAACTGAAGGATATGGAAGAATTGATGCAAAAATGCGGTGCACTGAGGGGTTGGATGTGTCAGAAGCACCGCTAATTACCTTGAGGTGGAGAGTGGAGAGCACAACGTTCACACCTGCATATCGAAGCTGACATGGTGACAAACGCCCTCGAGGATGCGTTTGCGTTGTGTGTGTGTGTGTGTGTGGGTTTGTTTTAACACTGTTTTAATGTTTACATGTTACAAACAAGCTCATGTGAGAATTAAGTATGACATCATATGCAAAGAAACAGAGACAAGCAAAACCAGACTGTGTGTGTGTGTGTGTGGGGGGGGGGTTAAACTTTCTTTGAAGATATACCTGGAGGATACATTTATTCAGGGAAACTTAATTCAAGGGTGTGTGTGTGTGTGTGTGTGTGTGTGTGTGTGTGCGTATGGGGGAGTATCTTGCTGGTTAACATTTTTTGATCTAAATGCTTAAACAAAATAAATACGTGCTGCCGCAAATAACGTAGAAAATGAAGAAGAAGAAAATGTTGTCTTAAAGTGTATCAGCATTAATAATAATAATAATGTCACCGCCATGTGTGAGTTGTTTGAACAAGTTGTTGGTGTGTGTATTTGAAATTGGTCAGAAATGCAATGGAACCGTGCAGTCTCAGGAGTCCACTTTCCATTTTTCAGCGCAGAAGGGAAAAAGAGTGATTGCGTACTCGTCCTGGGACGAAATGGAAATGTTTGTGTGTATGTATGAACTCATAACGGGGGAACAGAAACTAACGAAGGATGCGGGAACTCAAACAGAAGGGGCAGCAGAAGGAAAAAAAAAAAAACATCACTGCGGCATCGTTCTAAATCTGTTAGATATGAAAAAAAAAATGCACAAAGCTTTTAAAACCCTAAGTATTTGGACTTTAGTGGTATTTGTATTTTCTGAATCCAAAGTTACTCTCAGAGGAAAGCAATGTCTGCAGTTTCTTTGGCCTCTTTAAAAAGAAGTAGTATTGAGATCATGTGACACTAATGCTTATGGGTCACATGATCTTAATATTATTATTTCCTGCAACAAATGAAATGCAGGTCGGCGCATTGGTTTAGTGGATTGAGGCGCCAGCACCTGTGTTGTGTACTGGCAAGCTGGGTTCGATTCCGCCTCAGGTCTTATCCGGTCCCACCCCTTATCCCCCTCTATCCCTCCTATTTCATCCTATAAATAAAGTCAAAAATGGGCAAAAAATATTTTTAAAAAATGAAATGCAACTTCACTGTTGGGAGTCTTTCTAAATGTCCCGGCAGTGGCAGTAGTGGTAGCCTGATGGGCGTAGAACTGAAGCTTACAGCTTTATGATTGGTGGACCAACACCTTGACCAACACACAGAGCTGCCTCAACCACCCACCAATTAAAATGATTGTAGGACTTTTAATGGTGACTGGTTTCCCTTTTAGGAACATCTGCAACATCCATGTTAACTACCAACCAGAGCCTTATATATACATAGACTATATATATATATTGGAGCCCCCCCACCCTTACCCTTACATGTAACACTGCACACTGTAAATTGTAGAAAATCTCAAAGTAGGTAAATTTCTATATAAGGAACTACCTATATACTAACTAATCACTCAGCTCAAGTGTATTTAAAGTTATCTCAGATAGGGATAGAGTACGAAAGACACCCCTGCTCTGAATACTGCACCTGATCCAGGTAATCAGCAGGGGACAGAGCAAGGATAGTTGGAAAACAAGCAGGAAGAAAGAAACTTAAGGAAATAAAAAACCATGATGAGATGCCCACTTGGAGGGACTCTGTGTGTAAGAAGTCAAGTCTTTTTAATAGCTAGGAAGTTTAAAGAACACTGCAGAAGTGAGGGAAAAACACGTTGTAAGTAAGATAATTACCTGATGCCATAGCCTGTTGTGTGAGGACTTGGCACATAACAGGAGTGATATTAGATTCTGCAGGTGCCACTGAATTTGGCGGAAATAGCATAATGATAGAGAGTGCTTGCCAACGAGGGACGGTGCGCCAGAAACATCAAGTCTCCGTCAGGAAGTGTCTCTGCACTGCACATTTCCGGCTGAGTGTTTTGTCTCATAACAAACATCTTAAGAAATGGAGGAAATGAAAGTTTGATATACAACACATATTTGAGCACCAGTTTTACAACATTACAACACGATCATGACTAATTTTGCGACAATGCCATGCGTTTCTGTTGGGATGCAGACGTAAAAACACAGATGAAGAGAATGAGAAAGAAAAAAATCTTGATATGGAGACAGAAAGTGCTTTCAGAAGACATCCCATTTAGCTGTCTTTTCGTTTCTTGGCTTCATTGTGCTGAGTCAATCTCACCAAGACAAGCCGAGTGTTTGGGTGAATGGGGCTGAGTGTGTGTTGTGCTAGGCACAGGGTCACAGCTTCACTTCACCGATTCATCAAGTGATCATTCAGTGCTTTGACCTCTGACCTCTCTTGGTGCGCCGTACCTCAGAAAACATGACACTTGTGTCTGTGAGAAACTTGTTCTTTCCCAGATAATAATAAAATGCGTGTTTTGAATATGTAACGCTGTTACTATGAGGAAATGATCATTTTTAGCTTATGTTCTGTTACTTTTATGGTCAAGGGGAGTGATTTTGGTGTCTGGAACACTTGAGTCCTAACCATCTGCTTCCAGTTTCAGAGTTAATGTGTGATGTTTAATTTTAGCACTTTTTCCACATTGCTAAAGCTTCAATGAAATATGTAATTGTTGGTTTAATAATTTAATCTAGACGTTCTACGATTTCAACTCTATGCTGTGAGTATCTTAAATAATGCCAAAGACATCTGTGGCAAAAGCAGAACTAAGGACAGGAAGGGTGCCACCAGAAATTTCCATACTAAGAGACATGAGCCATTTCTGGCTTACTGGTGGCTATTGGTTACTACCAGAGTCTAAGCTGTGGTAGATTTATCATGTCCATAATCGTGAATAACCCCAATCTTAACTATAAAATTGCTTAATATATTTCCGGGAGTTTATTAATGGAAATTGGTCCGTCAAAATCTAAAGGTATTACATTCATACCGTTGCTTGTTAGGATGTTAACTCCAATAATAAATTCCAATTTATAATTCCAATATTTCTGACAACACAGATGAACCATTTTTATAGCTTGTTCACTTTTAAGGTCACGGCATACTTTATCAATTACACAGATTGACTCCATTGCGCTAATTATTAGAAGTCTGATCATGTATCGGTAGTTGTTTTGTAGCAATTGCACAAAAATCCTTGCTAATACGATGCTTAGTAAATTGACATTGTATAGAGGCCAGGGATTTAAGAGAAAGATTGAACTCAGCATAATCTTTTTATAATTAATTGCTGAAATATAAAGTTAAAAATATATCTTATACATTCGGCACCTATTTTCTTTTTTCTCTAGTCCCGTGTGCCCGAGTGTTTATGTGTGTGTATGTGTGTGTGCTGTAAATGGCGAACCATGAGTAACGCCCTCTGTGAGGCTGTACCGGTGCCCCAGGGCATCTGGCTAATGGCAGACTCAATAAGAGCCAACTTTGACGGTACAGCACAACTATATCAGAGTGAGTCATGGACTACAAGGTGTATAAAACAGCGCAATTACCCCTCAGAGCTTCTGTTTCATGTTTTATAACATTTCACACTGTCTCATTCTGGCTGCTTAGGCCAAGGGAATTTTGATCAACGTAATCCTCCTGAGGTTGCCTTTTTTATATACAGAGAGAGAGAGAGAAAGAGAGAGAGAGAGAGAGAGAGAGAGAGAGAGAGAGAGAGAGAAAAAAAAAAAAAAAAGAAAAAAAAAAAAAAAAAAGAAAAAAAAAAAAAAAAAAAAAAGAGAGAGAGAGTTCAGTCCTGCCATCTACCCCTTTCCATAGTTATTTTACTCCTTTTCTTTTTACGGCTGGCTGTTCTGGTGTTCTGCTGGAGCGCTGAGGGGAAGTGGACTTCCAGCTCACTTGCTATACATCACCACTGACACTGATGGTCTGTTCTCGGGATTGGAGTCCCACATCTGATGCTTTATTAAAAATCAATTATTTAATATCCGTCTGTTGATGCAGTTATTCGTCATTCCTAATTGCTGTAAAACAGGACAGGACTGTAGTTCAGGACCCCTGTTTTTCAACATCCCAGAAAAGGGTCAAACTCAACTTGATCGTTTTCTGCCAGGTTGTCGTTTGAAAGCGACGTCTCTGGGAGACGGGAAACAGGAAACACATAGATACGGCAGACCGGCAGCATGAATGGACTATCATCAGAGCCACAATCTGGATACTGATAATGATAAATAGAAAAAAAAATAGAACATGGAAATGCCACCACATGGCAGGCATTGAGGCATCCCTGGCATTTGAGTTTCGAGGACCAGCTGCTTGGGTAAAGGCAAAGAAATGACTAATAAACCAACGCAAACTTCTTGATAGGGAATAATTGTGAGGACGTGTACTCATTACCCCAAATTATTTCCATAGATGTATTTTTTTTTACCTAGTGGTCAAAGCCAAAATTGACCAGTGGAAGTTGGAATGACGCTTCCCCATGCTGGGGGTGGGGTTTAGAGGTACTGTAAGTAGCAGCCGACATGTTTTATGACAGAATTGCCGGGGTTGTTTATTTACACAACTAAGCAATTTGGGGTTAATTTGGGGACCAGGGGTGGTCATTTGGTTGTACTTGGAATCGAAGCCACAATCTTCTGGTTAGTAGGTCATTTAGCTACCACCTCCGATAGACACATGTCTAACACCTGCTTTATCTAGAAAATGTACGTATGTATGTAATTACCTGAAAAAGGTGTGTTAGGTCTATCAACTCTGGCTGCTTGAGTTTTCTGCTTCCTAGGCTAAAAGCAAAGATGAACACAAATAAATTTCTTTTCAATACAGAAAAGCAATTGCTTTGTATTGGAAAGGACATTTGCTTCTGGTTGCTTTTCTGATTTCTGTGATATCAAATTGTACTGTCATGTGATCCAAGAAAAAAAAAGAAAAAAAAAAAAAAGCAGGGTCGTGATCAAAAAGCCGGGGTCTTTCAGCCTAGTCAGCAATCTTCTTACATCTGATGAAATAGTACACTTTTTCTTCTATATTTGGGATAATGTGGATTCATTTCTTTGTATTTTAAAATGTATTGGAACCAGGTCATTTCCTCGGCACAGGAAATGATTTTCCATTTCTCCTCCCTCTGGGATGGCAAAGTTGGTTACGACTCATGAGAATCTCTTGTGAAAAATCGTCATAATTGATCATAGCTGCATGATTCTAATAATGAAATGGTGACATGATGGCTGTTCTGCCCTCCTGCTGAACTCCGAGGACGTGGTGAAGTCTTAGGATAATGAATGCAACAGCAGATGTGGTAGACAGGAAGTGAGTAAAACTGTGACTGTCTAAATCCCTAAACACTATCAGAAGAATTAGGGACTTAAACTTGATGTGCTTCTGTCTATGTTGTTCCTTCCTGTCTGTATTTATCTGCTCTTCAAAGGTCTAATCTATCATTGACCGACAATGATCTTTGTATATCAAACATTAAAACCAATACCAGACAGATTATTGTTAAATTTCCTTTTTTAGCCAGTGACTGGGGACCTGATAAAGAAAGAAACAGCAAAGAAAGTGATTTGAAACAGAAGGTGGGAAATGAAAGTCACACTTTAGCTTACTTGCTTTATTTTATTCAGATATTTCCTGTTTGTTTACAGCAACAGTATTTTTATACACCCCTGAAGGCAACGAGGTAAATTTTAACACAGACTAATGCATTCAGGGGCATGGGAAGTGATAGTAGCTGCTGGCTCATGGTTAAGGTGGACTACCAACCAAAAGATTGTGGGTTTGATTCCACCAAGCTAATACTGCTGGACCCCTGAGCAAGGCCCTTAACCCTCAATTGCTCAATTGTATAAATGAGATCAATCTAAGTCGCTCTGGATAAGGGCTGTAAATGTAAATGTATGTAAACGGTATTAAAATGTAACTAAATGGAAGACTGGGGTTTGATTCCCAGCACCATCAAGTGCCCCTGCTGGACCCCCGAGCAAGTGGACAATTGCTTAGCTGTATAAAAAAGATAAATTTAAGTCGCTCTGGACAAGAGTATCTGCCAAAACAAATGCCTAACATTGTAAAGCTCTTCCTTGTGCCTCCAAAACCAGGGTATAGACTGCAGAGGCAGGGTATAGATTCAAGAGGCAGGGGGATTCCATTGCCAGTATCTTAGTCCTTAACAATGGTAAGGAAAGTAGTAACAATTACTTGAAGGACAGGAGCCAAGGTTTCTTAACAGAGCATTGGCATCAGGCTCCATTTATTTTGTACATCCTAGTATTCAGTCGCTCAAGTTTTATTCAGGAAATAAACATAATAAATCCTGCCTTGTTCTAACTGTATGTCTGCAATTATTCTATTCGTGGAGGAAAATGGCTGGAAATAACTAGTTTCTCT
This sequence comes from Bagarius yarrelli, assembly GCA_005784505.1. Classification (NCBI taxonomy): domain Eukaryota; kingdom Metazoa; phylum Chordata; class Actinopteri; order Siluriformes; family Sisoridae; genus Bagarius; species Bagarius yarrelli. The sequence continues at coordinate 296,019 of VCAZ01000171.1, read as the reverse complement.
TTGACACCCTCTATTACCCCGTTAATCCAATTTAGTCACACTGTCTCTACATGGAATTTGCTGAAAATTGAGGTTAATTAGAATGAATATGAAGGCAAAAGGAGTGTCTACAATTTCCGAGGAGACTTTCAGTCCATTAATCAATTAAGTCAGCGGTACATCTTTATATCTGGAGCTGATCACCGACTCAGTTTTACCAATGCTAGTTTATTAAAGCATTTAAACATCAATTCAGTACAAATGGCTTTGTAAATGTTTATCATATTTTACTCCTCAGGCTGGTTTTGTGACATCATAGCACCTGTGACAGCTTTAAAAGAATAATGAAAAATGGAAAATGTAAGAATAGAAATGGCAGAAAGTGACAATTCATACCAAATGACTATTTGCATCTCCCTCTGAGAGGATCAGTAGAATCTGATTGAATCCACTGAGGCTGAACATATTACAGCACACAAGGGCTAATGGAGGCCCGACCCCAAAATCATGCATCAGTGACAGGCTGCGGTCCTGAATCAATGCAGTAACTCGCATAGACAGATTGTTCTATTGTATTGATTGGTAATGGTGGTGTTGGTGATTGTAATGGTGGTGGATATGGCTGTGGTAGAGGTGAGAATGGTAACGGTGATAATGATGGTAATGGTGGTGAAGCTGGTGGTGGTAGTTTTGGTGATAGTGATGGTAAAGATGTAGATGTTGGTGGAAATGCATGCTGTGAATGAGATTGTGGTGGTGGTGTTGATGGTGGAGATGACAGTGATGTTGGTGGGCAAGATCTTGGTGCAGGTAAGGGTGGTTTCATTGGTAATGATAGTTGGTGAAAATGTAGACGGTGCTGCTTTGACAGTTAGAAATGTTAGTGTTGGTTAAGGTGGTAGTGATTGTGCTGATTGTGGCAGTGGAGATGGAAAAAAGAAAAGAAGATATCTTGATAGCTTTCACCTCCCTGTTCTTGTGTTCTTCTTCTTTCTTCATCTTCATCTATGTGCTACAGTTTATGACCACAGCCAGTGCAGTTCACTTCCTAAAACTGAGGAAGATTCCCAATTAAAGCCAGATGGAAAAACACGAAGCCACTGAAGGATAGAAATAAAATAAAGTGTGTGCGACTTTGGAATTAAAAAAAAAAAGCAAAGGATGCAGTCAGAATAAAAAAAAACGAGAAAAAGAGAGTGGCACTGAAATTGATATTGACTTTCTCCATTCTCTCTTTTTTAAAAATTTTGCTCTCTGATCATCCAAAACTGATTATTTGGAATGACTTGAGTTTGTTCATGCATTCTAGCAGACCTCAAGAAGAGGATGCCAATCGATAACAGGGAATAATTGAAACCAACAACTGACCCTGGATCTCAAACACTATATTTAATAAAAAAATTGTAAAAAAAATGTGGAACATCAGGAAGTCGTTTGGCAGTGTATGAGCTTAGTCATATTTTTTGGACGCTTGGTTCCACATTAAGTTAATTATTACAGCACGAATGCTTCTAAAGAGATGTAAAGTGCTGCTGAGGAAGGGTGAAATGGGGCCCAAAATGGAGGATATTCACAGTCATCAAGCCTAAAATGGAAAAATCTGAAGAAGTGCAGCAGGCAATGAGCAGGAAACGGATAAATAATCATATTCTGGGCTGCTAGAAAGCGAATGAAAGAAAAAGAAAGCTATCTTTCTGACCAGAGCTTTTAGCCAGGGTGAGCATATTCTACTTTTGTAGTATATTTGAGTCTGTTAGAGTTTAAAGGGGTCAGAGCAATGGAAGGCAGAGTTAATCAAGAGAAATCGACGATCAATATATAATACACAGCAGAGTTGAGAAAATCAGTGGAATTCACAGGACAAGCAGACTTTCAGTTAGGCCAATAGGTTTTTATCGGCATGCTGTTATACTTTGTAACTTGTGCACATTAAAAACTGTAGATGTTTATCCAGAACATGGCGGAACACATAAAAGTACCAATACTGAACTATTGTTAGGCCAGCAGCAGTTTTTAATTCAGCTTTAGAATGCAGGTTTTTGTGCTGACAAATTGAGTCACACTGGAGACTGGGACCTGAGACCAGAGTCTGTAAATGTAAGTGTCTTAATTCTGTCACATATACTTTTTTTGCAGCACAGTGAAATTCTTCTTTTCACATATACCATCTTAGTAAGTTGGGGGTCAAATATGATATAGCGCGCCTGAAGCAGAAAAGGTTAAGGGTCTTGCTCAAGGGGCTTGTACCCAGGTCTTCCTGGTCTCCAGATCAGCAACTCAGCGCCTTAACCATTTGAGTCACCACTGCCTCTTACCACTCTGCTGATGGGGGAATGGATGCTTCGAAACCAGCTGCATTTTGAGCAGTAAGGGTTGTAGGCCTTGCTAAAAAGGCAGGAATAGCATGTTAGTGCTGGGAATCAGGAATGACGCTGCCCCACTCTACGGGTGGAGTCTAAGGTCTTTGAGCCTGTGGTTAGCTTCCCTGTCCCTGCTGAAGAAAAGCATTCCAACAGAGTAATGAGGTGTTGATGAGGTTTCTTCCTATCCTGGTGGCATTGAGATTCCAATAGATGTGTTATGCTCAGTGGTAGGAAGTGGTAGCTGAGTGGATAAGATGTTGGACTGCTGATCGGTACCACCAAGCTGTCACTGCTGGGCCACTGAGTAAGGCCCTCAACCCTTCTCTGTTAGTTATAAAAATAAGATAAAGGTTAGTTTCTCTGGCTAAGAGCATCTGCATCTTGTTTTAATTCCCACTGTTGTATTTCGCCAAAGTTTTTTTTTCATCTTGCTGTCTTTTTCCTTAGACTAAATCAAAAACTACACTTCATAACAAGTCCCTGACATAACAGGACACACAAACTGACTCCGACAAAATAGAAGAGCCCAACAGGTCAACAGAGCAGCACCAGGATAAGAAACCTTGACAGTATTTATTTGTCTTTTGTCTGAATGCAGTTTATTAAAGCTACACCAAGAGCAATATTAAATATAACACACACCAAGCTGCGGGTTTATCAGTTCTATATTTATAGTACCTAATAAACTCTCAGCTCAGTGTGTTCTCTCGCTCTGGTGCACTCTAAATGTGTCTGCAGTCGAAACACAAAACCAGGACCTGCTCTTTGCTAAAATTTTCTAATGAACAGCTTCTGCTGCGTCTGAGGTCAAGGTAACACTGAACTAAGCGCAAGCCCAGTGTGGAGCATGACACATCATTTTATACCATAAATATGGGGCAATTAGGTTTCAGCTATATAACTCGAACGACACAGATCTTTTCCTAAGGGATTTTTTAGTCTTTTGTTTTCGTTAAAGAAATTTGACTTTTACGCATCATTGCATCACAACATTTAAGAGCCAATCAGTGATTAATATGCAAATGAGGTGAAACTAGTAAGTAATTTTGCATGCAATATAAAAAAATAATACTATTTCCAGACCGTAGTTTCTGTGGAAAATAGAGTAATCAGTTTAAACTCGCTGCGGTTTGGTTATAGAAAGTTTAGGAGGAAAAGGAGGAAAGTTGGAAGTTTTCGCTGCATCCATCTTTTCAGAAAGACACTTCAGTAAGAGTTCATTCGAAACTTACAGAGTGACTTTGACGCTCCTTACAGTTATTTTCAGATTCAATTTTTTTTTATTGTACATTATGTATTTAAGAGTATCCAGCCGAAGGTTTAACACCGTCTCCCTGGAGACATTTATGACTTTCTTATGTTTTTATTTCTTAAGTTTTCATTACAAATAATAAACAGTTAATTCTGGTCTGAACTTATAATGTTGAGAAGGTCATTAAATGATCCAAATTGTTGTAAGCTTCCATAACTTCCTGCGAGTGTGTTTGTGTGTGTAAGAGAGAGAGAAAGAGAGAGAGAGCGAGAGAGAGAGAGAGAGAGAGAGAGAGAGAGAGAGAGAGAGAGAGAGAGAGAGAGAGAGAGAGAGAGAGAGAGAGAGAGAGAGAGAGAGAGAGAGAGAGAGAGATGAGAGAGAGAGAGAGAGAGAGAGAGAGAGAGAAAGACAGAGAGAGCGAGAGAGAGAGACAGAGAGAGAGAGAGAGAGAGAGAGAGAGAGAGAGAGAGAGAGAGAGAGAGAGAGAGAGAGAGAGAGAGAGAGAGAGAGAGAGAGAGAGAGAGAGAGAGAGAGAGAGAGCATGTGGAGATATGAATAGGATAAAGTAACTTAGTGGTTAACGGGTTGGACTGATACCAGAAAGACCTGGGTTCGATTCCCAGCATCACCAAGCCACCACTGCTGGGCCCCTGAGCAAGGTCCTTAACCCCGATTGCTCTGTAAGTCGCTCTGTATAAGGGTGTCTGCTAAATTCTGCAAATGTAAATGTAAGGTTTGTTCGAAAGAATAACCCCTAGTGTCAGGAATGTTATTTAGAACGCCGTATCCTTTATCAGGTTATGACAACCGGATGTAGATGTCTCCATCCTCATCCTCAGGTGATAGAGAAGATCTCTCCACCGGCTTTACCGCCTTGTCGTTGTCTATGCGTGCAGCCTGACAGCGCTGAGCTAACCTCCGCTTCCACTCTGATTTCGATCAGATGAAATTCGCAGCATTGCCTTTTTATTTGACCCGCCTTTCAAATCCGTGTCATTCCAACACCGAACAGAATAATGACACCGAGTAGGATTGGCTGTCTGATACCTTGTCATTCTGTCTACATTTTGCTATGTGAAAGCTTTTTTTTTTTTAGAGACAGAAAGTCAAGGAGACCTCATTATGAGCGGGAGGAGGAGATTTTGGATAGATAGACAGACAGAGAAAGAAAGAAAGAAAGAAAGAGAGCGAGAATGAAAGGGTGCATTCAAGTCTCTGATTTAGGCTTTGTGCTTTGTCCCAGCACTTTACAGCTTCGCTTTTTCCTCTATTGTTGTATGTAATGTAGTATAGACACGTCATTACTGTCCTGTGTGTCCAAGTATAAAGATTTCATCGATTGTTCAATGACTCAAGTCTATCTGTGGCTTTGCGGTAGCCCCCTTACCACCTAGTTCTGGAGATCTCTTTCCACTTCCTCAAATCAAACTATGAACTTCAAGATTTTTGAGAAAGTGAAATTTAAATCTCTGGTATTTGGTAGACATATTTAATCAGAGCGTTTCACATGGGGGTTAAGGGCCTTGCTCAAGGGCCCAGCGGTGGCAGCTGAGGGGTGCTGGGAATTAACCCACAGTCTTTCAATCAGCGGTCCAACACCTTAACCACTGAGCTACCAGCACTGGCCAGCACTGGTAGACCTTCAGTGAGAAGAGGCTAACCCTGCAAGGATCCTGAGGCATCCAGAGATTGACGGCTCCAGTTAATCCAGGATTTCTGACACTTTTCGTTAAAGTGTCACCCAAATGAGGATGGGTTCTCTCAAGTTTTCTTCCTTCTTCTAACTAAGGGAGTTTTTCCTTGCCCCAGTTGCCCCAGGCTTGCTCACTAGGGATGTTGTTAGGGGTGTTTTCAGGGATAACTTTTTTAGTTCTTTTGTATTCTTACTTATGTTCTGTAAAGCTGCTTCAAGACAATATCCATTGTTAACTGAATTGAATTGAATAGAATAGCTAGTGCGGATCTTCTCAAGACTGTGACCAGACCAAAGTGTGAAACTTTGTGTAATCTTTAGTGTGTTTAATGTTTTTTTGTGCGCCGGCAGAACAGTGACTATATGTCTACGAAGACAAAGATGGACTTGCATTTTTATAGCACTAACACTTCGTTTTATTTCACGGGACAACTACAACATCAAGCTGTCGGTTGCGATGTAGGAGCTGGCAGCTCTAGCATGTTGGGTTTTTTTTTTTTTATTCCTTCCGCCCTGCCTCTTGGGTTCTTTATTGCCATGGTGTAGATCGTGAAAAACACATAAACAAGATCTGAGCTGTGTGGTCTGCGGGGTGCGTCGTAAATTACACTGCAGCGCTGTCACACCTTGGGGCAATAGGAGACGTGATGTCTCATAAGCAAAGTGTCATTCAAATCATGTAGCGGGAATAAAAATGTGTGTGTGTGTGAGATCATCTGCATGCTTGTGCACTAGAGGCTGTGTAGGAATGTGTGTGTCTGGGAAATTGGGACATTTTATGATTAATGCTAATGTGATTAGCGCTCACTGTTCATATAGCAAAGAATAGTGATTAAATTGCTTAAATATTAGTGTGTTTTGATTCAAATCATTCACCACATGGAGAAATATCCGAAGTAGCTATAGCGCAGTGGTTTTAGATGCTATGACGGATAATGGAGGTGACCTACCAGGGCTGAGTTGTGTTTAGATGGAAAATGTTAGAGCATGGATAATAACATAATGGAAACGTTAAGAGCTGAACGAATCCTCCACTTTGCCTTGTTTTACTTTGTGTTTAATGTCTGCACTTTCTAACTGCTTCTTCCATTTTTTCCCTCTTTTTTTCTATGTACAATTTCCTGTTCCTGCCTCCTCCTAATCACTGTTTCTATTTATTTTTATGTCAAAAGTATTTTTTTTCGCAGTTAATCAATTTGCTTCTCATTCTTTGTTAATATGTCCGGCACGGTTATCTTTTTTCCCTTCTTTCTTCCTGAGTTTCTGTAGATCATAAAGAAGAACAAACACACAGAACATGGCTTTGCATAAAGCTCGCTGACTTCAAAATGCTAACTTGTAAGGCCCTCGCAGCCTAAAACACATGACATAATATGCTCTTTGTCTTTTTTTTTTTCTCCTTATCTTTGACTCGATCCCTGCTTTGGACTCTCTTTGGATTCAGTTGAAGGAATAGACATCAAATAATCTCTTATGAAGCACTGAACCAAGGTGATAATACTCGAAATGCTAGCCGCTCTTTCTTCTCCCTTTCCATACTCTGCTTTCTGTAGGCATCATTTTTTCCATTAGGAAGACTACTTGTTTTAAAGGTATAGATTATGAGAACTGGTGGCTCAGTGATTGAGATGTTGGACTGCTGATAGATAGATTATGGGTTCTATTACCAGCACCACCAAGCTGCCACTGCTTGGCCACTAAAAGAACCCGCCATATGTCTATGGCCAGATTCTTGAACTGTGACCCAGGACACTGGTGCCTTATTCTTGGTATATGTCCCCGACTCAGTTGACTGGCCTCCTGGCTGGCTCACCAATAAAACTATGCAATCAATCAATCTTTAACATGTCTCCAAGTGCTTAATGGATCGATGAAGTGGTAGCTCAGTGGATGAGGCGTTGGACTGCTGATTGAAAAATCATGGTTTTAATTTCAGGCACCACCAAGCTGCCCCTGAGCAAAATGCTTAACTAAGAAACCCTTAACTAAGAAACCTTAACTTACTCATTTGGATTAAAAAAAAGGAATAAACATAAAGTTGTCCTAGCACCACCAAACTGCGACTATTAGATCAAGACTCTTTTTGAAAGCAGGAAATGAAAAAGTGCTGGGTTAACTATTTTAAAAAAATATAATCTGACACAAAAAATGACCCAGAATCAAGCAGCAGGGCAGGGCAACAGGTCACTGGGGTAATACAAAGGCAAGGTAAAAAGGCAAGGTAAACTATGCTGGATCGAATTGCTGAAAAAAAACAAACAACAAGCAGCGGCAACAGTTTGTGGCTGTGACAGATCAAACCCGTATTTAAGACAAGGAGCTACAAAAACTCAGCATTTGGAAGCAATTAATTTCCACTCAGTGTTTGGTTAACTGAAACACCTGATAAATGCGCTTTTTTTATTTCCGATTGTGTGGTGCGGCTCAGATAAGGTTGACCACTGTTTCCTTTCCCTGAAAACACCGAACGTCCCATGAAAAAAACCTAAGTAGGATTAAATTATCTAAAAATCATCTAGTTTGAAAGTCTTTTAAACTAATGCCTTTTAAATTAATAGGACGCACTGCAAAATAATAAGTGAATGGCAAACACTGGTGGCCACCCTTTGGCATTAAAAGCTGTTTTTTTCTCTTTTTTTTGCCACTTTTGCCATCTGTGTAAGACTTTTCATTAGTGAGCTCAGACAAGGGAAAATGTCCTCCTCTAGGCATGTACTTGCAAAGATCCGCTATTATACTCTCGAAATCTCGAAAAAAAATTATAATATATAATAGGTACCATTTTATTTTTGCCAGTGTGACTCCCACCCACCCTATTCATGTTTACCCATAAAGCCCCTTTGCTAGTGTATAGATGTTGGATAGTCCCATTCTGATTGTAACCTATTATAGAACCCTTAAATAACAAGCTACAAAATATTTACTGTGTTAGATGGAGTCTAGGATTGTCCATGCTAATATTTCTGCTCATAAAGAAGCTCATTTATTTCAATTTTATTATCGTCTGTGTGTTTTAGTTAGCAAAGAAATTTCTTTTCAGTCCCGGAATTCTGATTTCTTCGCGAAGCATTAGTAACATTACAGACGAGTAATAGAGACAGATTAACAAGATCAGCAACAGCCGAGATTACCGCCGAGCACCAAACAGCCCCAAAACTGAACTTTGATTCAATTGCGAAGTTGACATAACCTTGTTCTCTCTGCGCTCCATAAAGAGTGACAAAGTCATTTTAGCTTCCTATATTTCACTCATTTATTTCCATCTCGCCTGGTCCCTCTTTTCCTCCACATTGGTGATGTGTGAAATCTAATCATGTTTTTTGTTTTTTTTTTGTTTTTTTTTCAGACGGTATTTACAGCCACCTCTGCACCTTCATTCTCACAAGCCCCACTGATGCCTCACGAACCCCACTGTGTGCAAACTTTACTTCACAGCGATCGCGCCGTTCCTGCAGGTATCTTTTTTCACAGCCTTTATTTTGCTTTTCGTATCAGTCTTTTTCTCTCAGCTCGGTATCTAATTTGTACGAGAGTTGACCAGAACAGTGGGCGGTTCTCTGGAGAATGTGGTAAGATGAAGAGACCTGTACTAATGCTGCTGCTTCATACTGTGACAGAATCTCCTGAGCTAGTTCTTTTGCTTCTTTCTCACCGGTGGATTCTGTCAGTGGTGTCTTTAAGCCAGTGCAAGAGCTTGATTTCACATAAAACCCTCTCACTCTCATGGGTACTTTCAGTTAGTTCACATGCTTACATTTTTATTCGTTTTGAAAATTAGCATTGATTCGTCTTTTGCAGGAGTGATGGGAAAAAAATCCTATATAATTTCCCATTAGATTAGCTGCCTCAATTTCTGTCAACATGTAGTGATTATGATCTTGTTGTAAATATTCAGCCACGTGATTGATTCGTCTTAAAGTAACACCAAAAAATAGATTCTTGACAAAAACCATACACTCATGAAACATGAAAATAAACTTGAAAATAAACCAGTGAATAGAACCGTGATTACTCTGCTGATTCCCTGATTGTTGTAGCTAATTACAGGGTAATTACATTAAAAACAACAAAAATTGAAACCTCAAACTGGTGTCAACCAGTTTCCTCAAACAGCCAGTGATGAAATGATGGAATGGAACTTCTGAAAGAAGTAATTTGGGATATTGCTGAGAACCTCCTAAATCCGCGTCTCAGGGTCCTCCAGTATGCAGGGCTTGATTTTTATCGTGGCTTTGGTGGTACTACAAGTTCTATAGCCATTAAATATTGTATAAATCAAAGCAATAAATCAAACAACCAATCAAAATACGGTTCATAAGGATTATGAATGTTAGTCTTCTTGGTTTGCAGACCCTGTTACATTTCTTCATAATGGGTTGAGGGGTACTTATGAAGCTCTCTGTCTACCATCTGATTAGAACCGTATTTCAGTTTCACTCTGTGGTCTGAATAACAGTGTCCTTACCTTAACTCTGGATACGACCAAGTACCTGAATACGCAAGGCAAAACGAACTGCAGTCTAAAGGCCAGACAAGGCAATCTAAACCCTGAGAAAGTCACATTATCTCCTTCCCACTGACTTTGCCTGAGGAAAGACTGGGGGTAAAAGTAAAAATCTAGCTTGGGGCAACGAAGTATGTCCAAACCACCAATGTAATGTAATATAATGTAATCCTAGTGTTTAGGGCTGTGTTTCTGGCTAATCTCACCCCCCCAACCCAAAATTTACACTTCTCCTATGTTTTGATGGAATCTGTTTTATACATAAAATGAATGTCAATGTAATGGAAAGTCGATTTCTAGCTTTTAGTTGCAAAAAAAAAAAAAGGTCAGCCTGATTTGTAAAGTTTTGCATTTTAGGTGCTGGAGTCAGAGTACCGGCTGTGGCCTTGAAACTGGTGCCAGGAGTTTTGTTCATCTGCTGTGGCAGCTGGTCCATTTACACAGACTGATGCATTGCCATCTACTTACTGCGAACATCACTCACACTCCCTCCCTCTCTCATAGTCGCGTCCGCCTCTAACTAACTAGCTTGTCCTCTCTCTGTCTTTCTTTTAGCATATGGTGAGAGAACAGGAATAGTTCTGACCTACTTGGAGCTCACTGGCCTCCACTCGATGTGGAAACAAGTGTGAAATGGTGGAATGCAGGCAGTCTTCCCAAACCGTACACAGTAAATCTAACTGACATCTCTGGCCCACTCTCATTTTTCACCACAGCAGAACAGTTCAGCTCGGGATAGTTGCACTGTCCCTCAAATTATTTCGAGTCCAAACTCTGTAACCAACTCGTATTTCCAAACAGGTTAAGAAAAAGAAACCTTGAATTTTTTAACACAATAAATAACATCCAACATTTTGATGTAAAGACCAAAATCTGGGAAATCAATGGCATACCGAGCTTTGGGAAATTTGGATGCTGCCACAATTCTATTTTATGTTTTATTATCTATGCTGTCATAGCTAGATTTGTCAAAGTCCCTGCATACACTCTGATTAAATTCTTTCAAACCACTATAGAATAGGAACATACCTAATAATCCGTTCTCCTGCTCTTACTCACTCAGACGCTCTGTGTATTTCCGCTGCCACTGCCAGATCTTGATATACTCATGCTTTAGACCACCTTGATTCATCCTCATCCACTTGTGATTTTAATGGAACATAGATCTGCAAGCTTTAATGATATAATATCCCATTTTTTAGTGTCACACAGGAAGAAAAGAGTTCCTTTTTTGAGTTTGGTTTTACTTAAGGTTTCATCATCATATTGTACATCCATCCATCTATTCACCCCTTTATCCAGCCAGCCAGCCAGCCAGCCAGCCAACCATTTATCTATCCACCCATCAATTTTATGTACTGCTTTAGTTTTAAAAAAAATGGTTCAATATTAATAGCAGCTGTTACACATTATCTGCACTGAAAAAGAGAAAATAATATCATTGCATTTATTTGGATTAAAGAAAATTGGATAAATATAAATTGCTCTGGTTAAGGGCATCTACGAAATTCCAGAAAAGTTATTTCTAAACTTGAGCTTATCCCAAAAGAGGCTGGGTAAAATGTGTGGGACACAAAAATTTGTCACACACCTTTACACGTTATAGACAGTTGGAATGTGGCTCCTATGTGGATTTTAGAAGGTTACTCTAATACCTGATGATGAACATGCAGATTTAACTTCCAACAAGGCAAGACAAGGCAACCAAACTGAAAAGTAAAATCTTCACCATCACCTCTGTTTTGGTCTATAAGGACTATTTGTAACAGCATCTATTGAAAGTACTAAACAAAAAAAACCAAAAAAACCTTAGATTCCTGGAATGATATTTCGCATGGTCTAATTCCGATTGACGAAACTTAGCCTGAGTTATAGCATATTGATTGGCCTCCACATGCCTTGTCGACGTTAAAAATAAGCGGGAAGAATCCATTCGAAGGTTTTTTTTTCCAGACTTGAGCCATTTGTATACAAGAAGGTCACAATCGATGGCTGGCATTAAAACAAGGCAGCGCACAAGGTGAGGCCCATTTTAAATCAATATGTTAGAAATCTGAATCTTGAACACTTGCTTTCTTATTGGAGATTAGACCTTTCAGAGCTGATGGTACTTCATACAAGTGTTTTAAGATAAACAGACAGCAGATAGAAACAAAATGTCAAAGAGCATTGTGTGGCCATTTTTCTTTTTTATGCATTTAATCAAATATTCAAGGTAACTTTATTCAGGGGACATGTTTAAATGACTTCCTCCTGTTGTCCATTGACCAAAATTAAATAAATAAAAGATATGTATTAAAAGACATGGACTACCAACCCAAAGATTGTGGGTTCGATTTCCAGCTCCACCAAGCTACCACTGTTGGGCCCCTGAGCAAGGCCCCTGTCCCCTAATTGCTCAGTTGTATAACAGGGAATAATGTAGGTCAGCTTGGATAAGGACGTCTGCCGAATGCTGTAAATGTAAATGTTTTTACTGAAACTGGGTCTTCCTGGAAGGCTTTAAATACATGTCCCAAGTCTCCTTGCCAGCCTACCGTCTGGCTCCTGCCTGGGGACGCTCATCAATATACATCCTTAAGAGAATACTTACATTTTCTCTGTCCTCTGGTGCTCATGTAATCCTGAATTTCACTTAGTGATATTTTTCCATTGATATTTGAATGAATCTATAACCAGGGTGGGCATCCCATATTTCCTGAGTTCCTATGTCTGGCTTGTTTGTCAACTGTACTCACTGCTGATTACCTGAATCAGGTGTGGTTTAGTCCATCAAAAGCTGGATGATACTACCTTAGATGATTATAAAGTGAGGTGAAAACCCAGTGAAATGGTATCTCCCAGCTTCTGAACACACCTAATCCGGGTCATCAGTAGTTGGTCTCTGAACTCGGTTCTGAAAGTTTTAGCTCCAATCTGCCTCAACACACCTACCTGTAAGTTTCAAGTAAACCTAACAAGATCTTGATTAGTGGTTCAGGTGTGTTTGATTAGGGTTGGAGCTAAACTCTGCAGAACACCAGCCCTCCAGGACTATTTGGACACCTCTGGGGTAGGGTAAGCAAGCAGTACATCGGACGAGATTGCTGATTACCTGGATGGGATATACCATTTTACTTGGTTTTCTCCCTAAGATGGTAACTTCCAGATTTTGATTAACTGAGCACACCTGATTTAGATTTCATCATTGGAAAGAGCTGGAATGTGGTTGGCAAACAAGCAGGACAAAGGAACTCAAGGAACATGAGTTACCCACCTCTAGCTTCAGGTCATCTGGTTTTCGACCACTTCACAAAAAAACAACCTGGTAGGCCAATGTATTGCCATTTGATGGTGTGCATACATAACGCTCTGTGTTAGATTTGCTTGCGATATACCACGAGTATACCTTCCTTAAAAATCAACAAAAGAGAAACGAATAATTCAAAGCCAATGTGCGGATTGATGTAAAAATCGAGGGGCGTGTGTTTGTGTCTCGGATCTGCTCTGGGATAAAATAGAGCTGTGCTGTAGAAGCCGGTGAGCAATTATCTGCAGAAGCAGAAGCTCCTCTGATGTGAGGAATAATTAGTTTCCGTAACCTGTAGCACGGATAAAAACAATTGCCGTGACATAATTGAAATGGTGATTTCTCTTTCTCTCACTCTCTTTTTTTCTTCCATTCTTTTTTTTTTAATTCTCCCTTTTCTCTCTATTTCACTCCCTCTATTGTTTTGCCCCGTTGGTCAATTTCAAATTAAACGTAGATGAATTAGACCTGAGTAGACAAAGCGAGAGAGGTGGCCCCTCATTAATAATAACTTCCCTACGGTGTTAGATGTGTTAAATGTGTATATAATTCTCAATTGTTAAGCTATTTTGTTCAGTTCTCACAAAGATGGCTGCTTGTGCGAGTGCATTATAAAAGAATTTGATATTAGTTTTAATTTTATTATAATTATTACAATTTCCAAGGAAATGATCTGATAATATTTCAAGAGTGGTTTGGTCTCAGTGTCATGCAACGTTTTTAAGTCAATTAACCCGTTGAGTGTTTGAACTTGAACTGTTATCTAGTGTGTTTATACGGTATGTGTGTGGGAGGTTGTTTATGAGCATTTCTTACATCTTGAATTCTAATCAGTGTAAAATTAAAGCGATGGGCTCACAGATGGTAATCAGACAGCAGTAATAAGCTGTAATAAATGTCCTGTCAGTGTTTTCCTCGTACGTCTCATTGACACCATTCTCCTCATCGACAGCTTGTCTGATTAATTGATCGATCGATTGGGCTGCCGAATCCGAGCGTGCATATGTGTGTCACAGGTCACAATATGTGTGTCATTTTTTTATTTTATTTTTTGCGTTCGCTTTTATTTCCTTTTAAGAGAAAAAATTTGTAAAAGCCCACAGACCCAAACAAACACTCCAGCTGAAGAAGCCCAGCAGGACTCGCCGTATCTCCGTTCCCTCTGCGGGCAGCCATATTGGTTCCACGCAGAGGCCCTGCATTCACCAGTGACCTTTTAAAACAGGGAGTCGATGAATCCCATTCAAAGCGGGTTCCGCTCGATCCTCCGACTTTTTCAGCAGGCGACATCTCACGGCTTATCTACGCCGCTCGCCTTTGCACTACAACCCCCCCCCCCCCCCAAAAAAAGCTCACGAATGCCAAGAGCATGAAAGGATGTGTGATTTTATGCCGTTTCTTCGACTCGAGCTGAACGTGAATGAATGTAAGTTTGTTTGAAAGCACAGCGTGGTGCTTTCTTTCACAAGTTATTGAGCAGATGCAAAAAACAGAGATTTGTATGGAAGGTTTAATACTCATCTGCATGAAATTGTGCAGGGATTACAAAGAACAAACAGCAGAGGAAAACCCCCCGCAGGGGTCTTTATGAGTGGAGTTTGCATGTTCTTCCTGTGCTTGCATGGGTTTACTCTGGGTTCTCCGGTTTCTCCCATAGTCCAAAAACATGTATGTTAGATTGACTGGTGATTCTAAATTGCCCATAGGAGTGAGTGTGAGTGTGTGTGGTTGTTTGTCTGTATGTTGGACCTGTGATCTGTCCAGGGTGACCCCTGCCTTTCACCCAATGGCAGCTGGGATAGCAGATTCCAGCAGATCCCCCTGACCCTAATTAGGACTAAACAGGTATAGACAATAGATGGTTGGTGGTAGATGGTCATTTCCCAGCACCACTAAGCTGTCACTTCAGGGATTTGGCAGAATTGTAGTCGGGTCTGGGTTCAGATTTGTGTAAGTGGATTTTAAAAATCTTTGTGTCATCAGTGGCTAAAAAAAATATCCAAAAATCTAAGTGGTGCAGTTGATGTGTGTTACACACGGAAAACCATCTACAGTATAAAGAAACTCCAATAACCTCGAACTACAAGTGCTGCAGAGCCCTAAGCGCCACACTGTGTGACTATGTGCCTTTGTTTTGATCTCATCTTATTATATTTGTATACCTGTTGTGTTTAATCTTGGATTGTTTAGTCTTCTCTCCTCACTGTTGTGTCTCTCCTTCACAGTAAAAGCATATTTGATGTGAGTTCCAGGTTTTTGGCTTATTTAAGGCTTATTTTATGTCCTCTGACTGTTTTTTTTTTTTTACTATTTAGAAATTGTTTGTCTGCCCAAATGCAATTGTATCCTGCCTCCAGTTTTGGAGAGTGTCTAGTTACGCGAAATAATTGTCATTTTTTTTCAAAATGACCATTAATTTTACATTAAATGACTGTAACAGAAATGAAGCTTGCTGGACAAAAAATTACCACTGGATATTTTAATATCAGATGTAAAATATTTTGGTAGATATATTTTCTAGTGTATTATCATATATAAAGTCTGACTAGAATCGATTTTCATTTACTCCCATTCCGTGTTAGATGTTTCGGGGAGAAAGTCGGGGAAGCACAGATTGAGGTGGTTTGGACATGTCCAGAGGAGGGATAGTGAATATATCGGTAGGAGGATGTTAGAAATGAAGCTACCAGGCAAAGAGGAGGTATGTGGATGCGATAAACGAGGACATGAAGTTAGTGTGTGTGAGTGAAGAGGATGTAGAGAATAGGGGTAGGGGGAGACAGATGATTCGCTGTGGAGACCCCTAAAAGGGACCAGCCGAAAGGAGAAGATGATGTCACAGGCAGGTGAAGTCACGCTGTGGAGACCCCTAAAAGGTAACAGTTGAAAGGAGATGTAAAAGCTTAATTTTGAGGGTTTTTTTACTAAAAATACCTGTCCTATCATTTGGCATCGAATGAGTAATTCGGACATTAATTTATTACATTTTTAGAAAAAAAATGTCTAATTAAATCACAATTACTTATGAAATTCTTAACGATGACAAATAGGGTCACATTTGAATATTTTTTCGAAAACCCTGAGATATGTTCTTTTCCAAGGTATTTTTTCCATCACTGCCTGCCTCTAACCACACAATACAACCACTAGCGTTTAGACATGGGTTTTTTTTTACATGGTGCTGCCGGTTGCTTTATAACGGTTAACCAAGACAACCGCGAAGAGTCGATTATATAATCTGAAACACTGCGCAGAAAACACTCGCATACCACTGAGAGACTTTCCTCCACATCGGTGTCTCGTCCGTCCTTTCTAATTAGCAACCCGTCCTTTCGGATGTTAGATATTTAAGGCGATCAAGAGCTCTAGTTACTACACCACACTTACACCTCAAAGTACGCAGAGGAGCACTGCTGCCAACCTGCTCATTTGAAGCCTCCTTTTATTTCCATTTCAATGGTTCGAGCTCTGAGACACGGCGAGAGGGTGGAGCAGAGCTTCCTCCGACTGCCAGGATGGATTTGAATCAGCGTCGCTGTCAGACACCGGGGAACGGCGTCTCATCCTCACCTCCTCTCTTCGGTTCGTCTTCATCAAGTTCTCCAAGCAACTTGTACTCACCCGAGGAAGTCTCTCGCAGTCCTGTCTTTCACTTTCACACAAGTAAGTAAGAACACTTTCAGATCATGTGCTGCTATAAAAACAAGCACTTCAGGTTCTGGCAGCAGCAAGAGAGCTGATGTTCAGGGTTCATCCTGGTGCCTCCTGGGGTCTTCTTGAGGCTTTGTCAACCCAATGCTAAAAATCTTAATATATGGCTTTTCCAAACATCCAAATCTAAAATAAAAGAACAAAAATCTAACACAGGTGACTGACACAGGGAATAAAAAATATAGGACAGAATATGGGAGGGCTGGGCAGCATGTCCGAATGTTTAGTACGCGAAAAACAATGTGCATACGATGGGCGCTTTTATATCCCATGAGCCCATGGTAGAGACGACTCATCATATTTCAAAATGGCGGAAAGCGGCGACTAAGTAGCTTTGAAAACTTCAGGAAGGAAACTTTAGTCCTTGTGGGTAATTTTTAATTTAAATTTGCACTGTTGTGACGTCGTATGTCATGTGACAATATCAACATGGTAAATGTAACATAAATGATTTAAATCAAATATACAATACATTTACAGGCTGTAAGCCAGCGGTACCGTACGTCGGCACTCTAGCTAGTTATCTTCGGGGTTAGCCGAACCCTCCTCACTGTGCTTTTTTCCAGAAAAGTCCATCTTAAAAAGGGTTTTTTTGAGTAAGTTGTTATTTTATTTCATTTTATTGCACCTAATCTTCAACTCGTTAGTCATTATTAAGCACCAGCGCATCAAGACAGATTCCTTGTACAATGTTAACGCGCTGTACTTGGCAATAAAACCTACTTCTGGTTGCTTTATTAGTCCTTTTCCCCCTAAGATTCACATAGTGCACTACTGTCATCAACAATTTTCTTAACAAAACTCCTCTCCATTCTGCCTGAAGTCATTTTTTTGTCCCAGTCTCAGCACTTTTTTTTCCATGTCCTACTGTCCAGACCCCAGTGTGAGTGGAAGACTGATGAGAGGTGATATTAAACTGCTTTTTATCAGTGTGTGTGTTGTCAGCAGTCGCTTATTTGCTCTTTCATCATGCCGTAACCCTGCGCGCTGGCGTGATGACGCGTTTATTCTCCGACACAGAGAGATCAAACGGCTCGGCGCATCCGGCACGCGGACGCGCATGTGTGTGTGCTGACAGGTGTGGGACCGTGTGCCGAGTGTCTCGGTGTCTCAGCGTATAGTGGCGGTGACAGCGCGGGAGGACCGATGGCTCTGCTCCTGTCTATTCGTTTGAGATTACACAGCCTGACATAACCAGGTCCTGCACATATGGCACACCAGGGTGGAGCTGGATGTGTTGGGGTGAAACCACTCTGTATGCCGTGTGTCATCATCTAAAGGGGTTCAGTTTCAACCTGCATGTGATTGTTAAAGTGATGAGATGGAGTAGTTCAATATTTACTATTATTTCCCAGGGATAAAAAAATCATCCTGTAATAAATGAGACTGAGTCTTATTCAGAGTCACTTACACTATTATACTTGTTTTTATTCACCTAAGCAGTTAAGGGTTAGGGGCCTTGCTCAGGGGCCCTGTAGTGGCTGCTTAGCGGTGCCGGGAATTAAACCCACGATTAACTTAGCCACTAAGCTAACCTTTTTCGAAGTCCAAAGTCATTTGCTGTCTTCTAAAAAGGTTTGAAGATACCAGTATTATTACTAAATATTTAACAAACAATAATAATAATAATAATAATAATAACAATAATAAAATAAAAATGTATTTTTTTTAACAGTTTTGGGTTGATGTATTGATTTATTTATCGCACTATTTATTGATGTCCTCGAGGAACAGCAGCTTAATTTTAAAATTAATGTAAAACTCTAGTCTGTTTTTTACATCCCTAAAAAATAATGCAGAAGAAAATGAGCTGTGATTGGTTGCTTTAGCTGCCAGTCAGATGCCGTTTCGGAGAAAAGGCTGCTATGAGGTTCGGACCTTCTTCTGCCAGATTTATGACTCTCTTTTCTTTGTTGGCTTTCTGACATGCTTTACCACATCATTTTTTAAATCTCTATCCAAAATTCCTTTATTAACCCAGGAATAAATCATTATTTTGAGTTCATCTCTCTTCTCTCTCTCTCTCTCTCTCTCTCTCTCTTTTGCTCTCTCTCTTTCTCTTCATGCATTTTTTACACCTGCACCGTGACCCGACTCTCGTCACGTTGATCGATTGCCCGTAGATTGAGCTTGAGTAAACATGCACTCTGTGTATACGTTAAAAGTCATCGATGCCTCTCCGTGATGTCGATATTGTAGCGGAAGACGAAGGACTTCCTCCTCAGGAAGACATTTTCGCTCTAGAAGGACAGAATCGATGCGCCTCTCAAGACGTGGGCTCCTGTAAAGGCGGCGTGATGCAGCGAAAAAGATGAGCAGTTTAATGCTAATGATTTTATTCAGGCTATAGGCTCCGCAGATGGCCGGGGGTACGGGCTAATGCGCTAATGTCAGCGCGCTCGAATTGCACACTGTACAAATCCTTGACTTGTCTCTCTCTCTATATAAATATATATATGAAAAATATCTATGATTAGCCTTACTATAGTGTATCGATATTCTGACTTCTTGTATAGATGCGTAATTGAATTTTAAATTGATTTACGTTTACGTTAGTGGGGGAAGTGGTAGCGCAGTGGTTAAGGTGTGGGTTGGCGCTATTTGGAAGATCAGGGTTTTTAGTCCTAACAAAACCTAGCCACCACCGCCGGGCCCCTGAGCAAGGCCCTGTCTCTATCTCTGTCCCTCTTGCTCTGTCTTTCTCGCTGTCTCTTTCTCTATCTATCTATCCTCAAACAACACAAGGGAAACCCTATAAATACAGTAGACCGACCAATGGGAACGTGACACACATACAAGGGATCACATGACAGGAAGCACACGAGGGAACAAAGATCACAGGGGACAGGACAGGACAGGAAAGAAACAACAGACAGAAACAAGATGAAAAACACGAACTCGAAACATGATCTGATATAAACTTAAACAAGAGCCAAGATCAGAACATAAAACCTGAAACATAAACACAATGTACGCGTAAAACATAAAACGTTACTATATAAAACAACATGAACAGGACAGGACTCGTTATATATACGGTATATATACTGTACACCTTCAGTGTGTGAGCCTGTGTGAGTGTGTGAGGACAGCGTGTGCATATTGGAAAATTCTCGCAGAACTAGTTGAAAATGTCAAAGCCTCGGCATCCGACACAAAGATGAACACGGACGCGCTGTTGCAGCATGACATTTTCACAATCCCCCTCTTTCATTCCTTAATCTTATAGAAGGGAAGGTTGTTTTAAGGCGGTTGCGTCTTAAAGATAAATTGTAGGTCAAATAACGGATAAAGCAGAAACACTAGATGGTATTTACAAAAAAATCCCCCCAAAAAAACATACTCACACTGGAAATACATAAGAGGACGTGCTGCATGTGGGTTTGGAGGACATTTCGTGACTGTTCCCATGAGCAGGATGGAAGTTTGGTCTTAAGCTTTTTTTTGCTGGTCCCTATCTCAATAATCTGTTTCTTAGTTACTTCCTGTCTTTAGGATTCCGGCTCTTTATATACTCTCGGTATTTATTGTTTGACCCCTCAGTAATAAATCACTGACCCTTGATCAGGTCAGGATTCTGGTCAGTAAATTCTCTGGCTCTGGCTTAGCATTTCATTATCTCTCTCTGCCCTCTGGTTAGGCTAAGCAGCTGTTAGTAAACTTAAAAAACCTTAAATGCACTTCTTCAGTTAGTCTAAATCTCTCTATCTATCTATTATCTATCTATCTATCTATCTATTCTGTCTGTCTGTCTGTCTGTCTATCTATCTATCTATCTATCTATCTATCTATCTATCTATCCTTCTCTCTCTTATCTATCTATCTATCTATCTATCTATCTATCTATCTATCTATCTATCTATCTATCTATCTATCTATCTATCTATCTATCTATCTATCTATCTATCTATTATCTATCTATCTATCTATCTATCTATCTATCTATCTATCTATCTATCTATCCTTCTCTCTCCTTTTATCCATCTATCTATCTCTCTCTCTTTCTCTCTCTCTCTCTCTCTCTCTCTCTCTATCTATCTATCCTTCTCTCTCCTTTTATCTATCTCTTTTCTTCTCTCTCTCTCTCTCTCTCTCTCTATCTCTCTATCTCTCTCTATCTATCTCATCTATAATCTATCCTCTCTCTCTCTCTCTCTCTCTCTCTCTCTCTCTCTCTCTCTCTCTCTCTCTCTCTCTCTCTCTTGTATCTTCTCTTGTCCCTCTCTCTCTCTCTCTCTCTCTCTATCTATCATCTATCTATCTATCTATCTCTATCTATCTATATCTATCTATCTATCTATCTATCTATCTATCTATCTATCTATCTATCTATCTATCTATCTATCTATCTATCTTCCTTCTCTCCTTTTATCTCTCTCTCTTCTCTCTCTCTATCATCTATCTATCTATCTATTCTGTCTGTCTGTCTGTCTGTCTCTCTCTCTATCTATCTCTCTCTGTCTGTCTGTCTGTCTGTCTCTTTCTTTTTTCTTTCTCTATCTATCTATCTATCTATCTATCTATCTATCTATCTATCTATCTATCTATCTATCTGTGTATCTATCTGTGTATCTATCTGTGTATAACTGTAAACCTCCCCAACGATTGCCCACCCGGTATGTCTGTCAGCCCCCCCCCCCCCCCCCGCCCCCTGGTGTCTCTCTACAGCTGGCATGAACCAGGCCTGTAATATATTCAAGGCTCTGAGATCAGGTGGACTTACGGATTCATGGCTCTAAACATCTGCCAGTCATTGATGTATTTTAAGATGTTTGTGCTCTATCGCTTTAACTCAACTATACATTCTCTCCTTTCTTTTCTTCATCCTCGTGGAGTCCATGTCAGAGAACGCAGGGTGACGGCAGCCGAGGGTTTTTCTCCGAACGATGCACATTGCAGTGTAATTTCCGGATAAAGTTTGATGATGCAGAACGGAGCCAGATGGAAACGCTGGATGTGATGGCTGATTCTATTACGGCTGGACCAGCAGACTGAATTGCAGGCGGAGAAGTTGGAGCAAGCGCACGCGCCGGTGGACCTTTTTCATCTTTTTTTGGCAACGTTACAGTTCCGTTTGTGGTTTCCATGGATGATGGTTTTCCGGAATTTCTTTTCTAGCGGGTGGAAAGGGATAAAGTACTAAGCAACTGGGAAAATATTACACGCTGCTACAAACATTGTAAAATCAGATGCATTTACAGCATTTGACATGATTTAAGATTGAAGATTTTAACACATTCTAGCATTTGGCATATGCTCTTATCCAAAGGAACTGAGCAGTTCAAGGGCCTTTCTCAGGGGCCCAGTGGTGGCATCTTGGGAAATCTGAGAATTATAACCCGTAATCTTACAATTTATCCTCTGATCTACAACACGCTAAAGCTCAATGTGTGCTAATGTGGTTGCTATCCAAGGTGCTGAAGTTCACTGAGTTTTGGTGTAGTTGCTCTTTAGATTTACATTTCTGGCATTTGGTAGACACCCTCATCCAGAGCAACTTTTTTTGTCCAATTAAGCAGTTAGGGGCCTTTGCCCAGGGGCCCAGCTTGGTAGTCCATGGTGATTTCGTTGTATATGAAGAAAACAAACCCAAAATGCCTGCCATTTATTCAATAATACTTTTTCAATAAAATGGTAATAATATAATCGAACCTGCATCTTTTTTATTTTATGCCTTAGGAAAAAAAATGTATATGTTTTGCTCATTTCGCTTGTATTTGTCATCTTTTATTAATTTATTTATGTATTCTTTATAACTCCTGCCATAAATCCATGCAGACGGGGATCTTAAAAAAACACACGGGAGGCTTTGAAGTGTAAATGCGCATCTCAGGCGTGCAATGAGCATCGCTGCATCTGCCTGTCAAAAGAGCACCGCATCGGCAGAGAGTTTTCATTCCTCAACCTGACTCTTTACACACAGCTTCCAACGCTGGGAGTAAAAGGGAAATGATTTACTTTTACTGAATTAAGCCCTTAGTGGAGGCTTCAGTCATGAACATTTTGTCTGTCACAAGTTATTTCATCTCGACTCTGAATCAGCCTCTAACTAGATTTTCTCGGAACGTTTATAAACCCTGTTTATTCATAAAGCGGCCTAGTCGAAACTGTGGTTATGGTGACACATCTTTCCAGCCTTGTTGAGAAATAAAACATGACAGGGTTGTGTAATCCTGAAGAGTTAAACATTTATTTTATTCCTCAGCATTAACATTGACAAACTGCTGCAAAATATTATACTGTAAGTAAATAGTAACACACACATGCGGCTTGCTGTATAAGCTTTAAACCCTAAAATTCTGAATCAGGTTCATAGTCTATTGTAAATGACTCACACAAACTGTGGCTTCAATTCGGTACCCACTACGTTAGATTCAGTTCCTTCCACATTAGATTCAGTTCCTACTACATTCGATTCAGTTCCTACTACATTAGATTCAGTTCCTAATACATTAGATTTAATTCCTACTACAATAGATTTAATTCCTGCTACAATAGATTCAGTTCCTACTACGAAAGATTCAATTCCTACTACGTTAGATTCCGTTCCTACTACATTAAATTCAGTTCCTACTACATTAGATTCAGTTCCTACTACATTAGATTTAATTCCTACTACAATAGATTTAATTCCTGCTACAATAGATTCAGTTCCTACTACATTGGATTCAGTTCCTACTACATTAGATTTAATTCCTACTACAATAGATTTAATTCCTACTACAATAGATTCAGTTCCTACTACATTAGAATCAATTCATACTACAATAGATTCAGTTCCTACTACAATAGATTCAATTTCTACTACAAAAGATTCAATTCATACTACATTAGATTTAATTCATACTACCTTAGATTCAGTTCCTATTACAGTAAATTCAGTTCCTACTACATTAGATTCAGTTCCTACTACAGTAGATTAATCGCCTTCTTCATTAGATTACTCCTGACTGCAATAGATTTAGTTCCTACTGCATTTGATTCAGTATCTGTTTCATTTTATTAAGTTAATACTTCATTCGATTTGGTATCTACTGCATTTGATTTATTACTAATTAAATTTGACTCAGTCCCTACTGCATTCGATTCAGTCTTTAGTGCTTTTGATTCAGTCCTCACTGCATTTGACTTACTATCTATTACATTTGACTCAGCTCTTATTGTATTAGACTCAATCCCCACTGCGTTCAATACAGTACCTATTTCATTCCTTACAGGCTGTAATACATTAGCTTCAGAACCAACTGCATTCGATTCAGTACTTATTCAGTCCTTACGGCTATTAATTAAGCCCATACTGCAATTGATTCTGTACTGTTTTCATTTGATTCAGTCCCTAATGATCAGTTGTTGACTTACTCATTATTATACATGTGTAGTAGAATAAAAATCCAGGCAAACTACATTCACCATGTTGGTACTGTCATGTGACTCTTGTCTCATGTTACTCTTATCTTTGGTCTTTTGCGTCATCTCTTCGTTCTGACGCTGATTTGTTTCGTGGTAGCCTGAGCTTTCGATTATACGCTTTTTACCACATGAAAATTTTTCTTATTTGAGATTGGGCATGTGATACTTTTTGTCTATATAAAGTTACAGTATGGAACATCCAGGAAGCAATTTGGTTCCTATGATCACTTACGTTGTGGCGGAGTTTCAAGTTACGGAGAAAACCACAACAGGCGTAAACTCGTCTGTCCTGCAGACATTCACGTCACCACATTGACAATTACACAGGTTTTGTAAGCCGGAGATGAGACGAGATGAGATAAACCTTCATTACTCATCCGTATGTTTAGTGTCATATGTTAATCAATCACGTCTAAGTCCGAGTGCATTAATATAATCCTCGCAGAACTAAGCTGCTGTTCTGGAAAAAATGAATCGACACTAATCAAACCTGCGTCGTGGTACAAGATACCAATAATACAGCAAGCAGTTGATTGTTTATGTATCAGCCTGCAGGGATGAAGAGTCTGAGGTGACAAACAGGTGCATTCGCACAAGCTGGGATAAAAGAACGTCACTCATTATTTTTCCCACCTAAACACACACACTTTCAGTGACAATCCATTTAATCATCTTCCCAAACGAGGGACAAGGAAGACGCCAGTGATGGAACTAACTACAGGATGAAAGCGAGTCTGAGAGGAAAAGCAGACGAGAGAGACACAGGACGGCTATTAGATTTATTGCTTTATGTAAATCTTATCAGGAGCGGCTGTGACTGCCGCGTGTTTCGGCTCCGCAAGCTTTCCGTGTATACCGTATAATTAGGTAAATGCACAGACTGGAGACGGTGGATAAAATAGACGGTTTTTATTTTCATCTTTTGTCTTCCAAACTTTGAGTGACACCTTCAAAGAAACAGCCATTAAAAGTCTGGTGGCACTAGCCTGCCTAGCAGCGAGGCGATCTCGGCATCCGTCTCCAGCACATCTCCCCAGATCCGAGGCGAAGATAAACAACATAAAACAGACGTATAGGACTTTCATTTCCTTTAAAAAGAGGCACTTTTTTTAAAACGTCAACATTTATTTGAAAAATAGTTTTTTTTTTTATACGAAAAAAACCTTTTCTCAATAAATTTGCACCTTATCAAGGACAGTCGAAACTGTTAGGCAAAAAAAACCCCAAAAATACCCCAAACATGTTTAGCCTTTTCGACTCCTAATCCGAGCGCGCTCATTAAAACGTGTCTGATCTGATCTCAAGCTTTCAGGTTCTCCCTCTCTCTCTCTCTCTCTCTCTCTCTCTCTCTCTCTCCGCTAAACGCGAGTGCTCTTGTTTTTTAGCACGCAAATTCAAATTGGCCGTCTGCATGCCGAGCTCGCTCCAGTCAAACAGGATTAGTCGACTGGTGGCGTGCCAGGCTTTTCAAACAAACCTGTTTTAATTGGGTTTTTATTATAAGATTTGGAGATTTTTACTTATGAATCAGATGCATGGTTTGTAGCGGTATGAATAATAAATCAGCCGCATGCATAATTCAGCATAAATAGGGACAATAATAGCGATGAAATTTTAATTCTGTACTTTACAGTCGTGTACTGTGCTGCTGAAACACGAGCGTGACCCTCAATATTAAAAGGGGAATTAACCATTCTTAATCAGACCAGACTGCAATGGGACATTAGTTTTGCAAAACAATATGGCAGTCGTAAAAAATCTGAGTTTTAACATGTTAGCAGGCGTCTACATCCTGTCTGCAGAGGGAAGGAGAACGAATTTAGGAGCAGAAACAAACAACAGAAGCAACAGAAGTGGCAGCACCGACCAGGAGTTCAGAAGATTAGTGAATTGATTTATTATTTCTAGAAGAAATTAAGGATAAATTGGATGGATGGATGGATGGATGGATGGATGGATGGATGGATGAATGAATAAATGAATGATGAATTGATGGAGTATGGATAAATTAATTGATGGACTGTCAGAAGGACATACGGATGGATGGATGGATGGATGGATGGAAGAGTGGATGAACAAACAGACGGATTGATGAATAGTTGAACGAACGAACGGATGGACGGATGGATGGATGGATGGATGGATGGATGGATGGATAAATAATGAATGGATGAAGTATGGATAGATGGATAAAAAAATGGATGGACTGTCGGAAGGACAGACGGATGGATGGATGGAAAAGTGGATTACCGACCAGACGGATTGATGAATAGATAAACGCATGGATAGATGGATGGATGTGTGGATGGATGGATGGATGGATGGATGGATGCATGGATGGATAGATGAATGAATACATGAATGGATGGATGGATTGCTGGATGGATAGATGGAGTATGGATGGATGGATAAATGGAAGGAAGAAAGGAAGAAAAGAAGAAAGGAAGAAAAGAAGGAAGGATAGATGAACAGATGATTAAATGTCTGAATGGATGGCTGGATGGATAAAAAGAGAATACTTTTGACTCATATGCTAATACATAATTATAACACTTCAAAATGTAAAAAATTGTAATTTTTCTGGTCTGACACACGTTTCTGGTCACCTGTTGCACCAGCATTTCGTCCCATCATCTCCTTCAATCCCTCCATCCGCAGTCTGGATCGAAATGATCTTCAAAAGGCTAAATATCAATGATAAATGTAAAACAGGTGAAGGGTGTGAAGGAGAATTGTCTCCTTGGCCCCCGGGGCGACCCGAGCCGTACTGACTCCTGCTCTCCTAATCAATGTCTCTGCTCTAATTGCTTTCAATTAGATCCACTGACTCTTCCTGCAAATCTATCGCATTTATCACCATCCTGTTGCAGATTTCTCCCGCCTGAATCCTGCTTTCCTTCAGGGCACAGAAAGAGAGAGAGAAAGAGAGAGAGAGAGAGAGAGAGAGAGAGAGAAAGAGAGAGATTCCCAATTTCTCTTACAAATTGATCCACAGCTGCAGGCAGACACTGAAGCATTAATAAAACAATGAAGGAATTGTTTGAAAACTCTTGCCGTCTTGTTTTTTTTCCATTTGCCCCTGTTTATAATTCATGACAGGCTATAAAATCACTACAGGCTAAAAATACACACACACACACACACACACTTGGGGCCTAAAACAGATTTGTAATTTGAGGGTATATATTTTAGCAGAAAGTGTGTTCTATATGACTTCTCTGTGGTTTTTTTATTTTAAAGTGCTGCATTAAAGTTTCATGCGCTGCTGTCCTCTTGTCTCAGTGTCATGGCTTTGAAGTCTGCCGGCACGTCCTCCACCTGTCTCGAATTATTTTATTTTTTTTCATCAGAGGCATGCACATTTTTTTTCCCCCCGCAAACTTCCGGAGCGCTGTGGCGAGCGGTAACTCTATAGATATTCAAATATTCATTCTCGCTTTAGCGGAAAATCAAATTTACACGATTTCCCCATAAATGCTAATGTAGCGGATCAGCTGGCCTCCCAACATGGAGCTGTGAGTCTAACGAGGCTGACAGTTATAGAGGTCTATTTCACCTGCAGTCCTGCCTATGAATATTGCATATGCCTCCAACAGTTTATGAATTCGGACGCTGTATAGCTTTCCACCACCTAGAAACAGAAACTAATAATCACCAGTTTACCCGCCATCTTTCATCATTCAGCCAGCTTCATGAGGGCATGTGGGAAATGGTAGCTCGTTGGTTAAGTAGGTTTAATTCCCACCACCACCAAGCTGCACTGCTGGGTCCCCTGACCAAGGCCTTTAGGCTTCAACTGTTCTTTCTGTTCTTTATGAAAAAATTTTAAAATATCATATATTATATTTACCAAAAAAATCTCATTCCTTTAGTTTAAATTTTATCAATAAAAAAGTTTTTAAAAAATAAATAAATTGATTCTGCCTCACGTCCCGTGCGGTTTTTGATTACCGACTTTGGCTTCGGGGGTTTTCTCAGAGTTCTCCGGTTTCTTCCCCCATGTGTTGGACGTGACTTTGCCTCCAGATGTAAATGTGTGTATTTGATGGGCTGATGCCTCGCCACAGCGCTTCTCACATATATTAAGATGGATTCGAATTGCTTGTCTGCTTTATTCTTTTTTTTTTCATTATGTAGAAGCAGAACATCTTCTTGATTCTGTTATGGAGTTTTTTGGGAGGGCATAAATGTAAATTTTCACTTTGGTTTGCTGTAAATAAATATTTTTTTACATTCTGCGTAATGACAAGCAAGAGTTTAAATTGTTGCCTTTATGTTAGTTATCTTTTATTTTCTAAGAACAAACGTTTTATCACGAAGGTAAATGTTTTGCGGTTTATCGTAAAATTTGACTTGAACCTTTTGAATATTTTGACTCCCGAATCCATTTTAGAATCGAATCAAATCAAAGATGTGATGTTATTGATGTGAATTTGGTTCTGGTTCCAGGACCACAGGTAGCTAAAAGTAAGCTTCCTGATCACGCCTTAACCCTAGACAGTCTTTCTGTTTCACCGAGTGCAACAGTAAAAGATCTGGGTGTGATTTTAGACTCCAATCTCTCATTCGAGGCCCATGTCGACAATATTACCAGGATGGTAGCGTTCTATCATCTCAGAAATATCGCTAAAATAAGAAATATCTTGTCGCTTTTACTGATGCTGAAAAATTAGTTCATGCGTTTATCACATCCAGGCTGGATTACTGTAACGCTTTACTGTCTGGATGTTCAACTAGGTGCATTAATAAACTTCAGTTAGTCCAGAACGCAGCAGCGAGAGTCCTCACTAAAACTAAAAAGATACACACCGGTCCTGTCCCATCCCACTGCATTGCCGGCTCCCATTGAGACAACCGCATCGCATCGATTTAAAATACTACTTTTAACTTATAAAGCTCTAAACGGTCTCACACCGCAGTACTTAAGCGAACTTCTAGTGTCTTACGTTCCGTCACGCCTACTTCGATCAAAGGCTGCAGGCTGCCTGTCAGTACCGCGCATTAAAAAAACTACAGCAGGGGGCAGAGCCTTTTCTTACAGAGCCCCTATGCTATGGAATAGCCTCCCTATGTATGTTCGGGAATCAGACACAGTCTCAGTGTTTAAGTCCAGGTTAAAAACTTATTTATTTAGTCAAGCATTTTGTATTGATTCCCCTTAGATAAAGGAGCAGAGCAGATCTGGGGGACTCATGGGACATTGAGTATTATGGTGATCTGGTATGTTTAGATGCTGTCTTCCGCTCTCTTATTGATCACGGTGTTGATGATGAGAGCGGCTGGTTGCTTAACATATCAGGGAGCCCTCATGTCTGTGTTTCCCTCTGGTTCTCCTTTTAGTTATGCTGACCTAGCCATGCTTGCACTCTACATTATTCACTCAATCACTCCAAACCATGTGATTACATTGTCACTTGACTGTTTTCCTTCTTTTTTTTGTCTTCCTTTCTTTTCCTGCTACCTGTTTTTCACCCAAATGAGGATGGGTTCTCTGTTGAGTCTGGTTCCTCTCAAGGTTTTTTTTCTATTTCCATCTCAGGGAGTTTTTCCTTGCCACCGTCGCCCCCGGCTTGCTCATCCGGGACAAACTGATTTCTGTCTCATTTTTCTCTTCATTTCTTCGATTGTGTAAAGCTGCTTTGTGACAATCACCATTGTAAAAAGCGCCATAGAAATAAAATTGAATTGAATTGAATTGAATTTGATGTAAATTTTTTAAAAATAGGATAGAATATTTCCTCTACTCTTTCCCTTTAACGAGCTGTAGTTTATGGCTCACAAAGTGTTTAAAAGTCTCTGCGTGTCCATGATGTTAAAATGCAAATGAAATTCCTTGTTTTTCGTGAAGCTGCTGCAATTGAAACAGGAAGTGAAGGTACTGTAAAACCGTCCTGGTGTCACGACTGCCGTAAACCATTGGGCCTTTTTAAAAGCGCAGCTCACTGGAACCCCAGGAGCCTGGAGACGGCAGGCACGGTGTCTGGATTTCTTCATGTGCATGACTGAAGGCACCTGGGCTGTTCATTATATATATATATATATATATATATATATACTCTTGGTCGAAGTGCCTCTCCGCCGTGCAATAAAGCAGGTTTTATAGCGTTTCGCTGCTTCGCCGACTTTCCTCGCCATGACAAAGTGCACTTTATCTGGGCAGAGTGTAACTCTTCAGCTCGCAGAAAGTAAAAAAAAAGCGTATTCCAAGTTATCTTTTAGGAAGAGATCCATTTTCTAACCTGTCAGTATTTGACAGTTACAGAGAAGGTTTTGGCCTGATGGGATCGGATAGTCCGGTTCTTTCCCGCTGATATCTGATCTAGTGGCCGCTCAGGAAAGCAGGCGCCTCCACAAGATACAAGACTCCTCACAGACAGACGTGGCACTTTCTGCCTTATTTTGGGGACAATTTCCTGTCACTTGTCCTTTCAACTGCCAGGTCTGTTTGTCTTCTATGATCTGTGATGATTTTTGTTAATAAAACTTTATTACTATTCATACAGATGAATTTTTCTTGTTGGACCAGGGTTCTGCTTGGAGCAGAGCTCTGCTGCTCCGTTTATTTGCATTTCGGCGAGTCACAGGTGTCCTTTTTAGATTAGCGTGTGCGCTGGTCCGCACAGGGAAATAGCAGTAATCACATTAGCTGAATAGACACAGGGTTTCTTCGCTGCTTATGAAATTACAACCACTAGGGATCATGAGCTACACTTATCCTGACTTGCCTTGACAGGAAGCTGTCTCTGGCCAGGGTTTGATACGTCCAGGGATTTATCATGAGGAGGGCGGAGGGGGATGTGGGGAGCGATAGAGGACTAATAAAACTTTCACCCTTTGATTTTATGTGTAAAATGATTAATTAATTGACCCAGATCAGTAGTTCCCAACCTATTTTTGTCTGAGACCCCCTTTTCACCAGGAAAATATTTTAGGGCCCCCATCCACATTTAATGCTTTTGCTATTTCCTGTATTTTGTGTTTTCTGTATTGCTGCACTGCGCCCGAATTGGTGGGTCCAGTATGTTTGGGTCATTACTATCAACTGCAAAAGGAGAATCAATGAGTCTTTTTGTGGAGGACAAATTACAAATTTGTCCATTTTTTGGTCAAACAGGGGATCATGGGTAAAATTAGCTAATGTAATATGGTCGTTCTTCTTAATGCTTATTGCTCAACGCATGCTGAGACCCCCTTGTAGGTCAGGACCCCCTTGTTGGGAACTGATGACCTGAAGAACCAGAAAGAAAACCCTTACATAGTTTTAAAAAAGGAAATGGACGGACTTTTATTGCCTTCATTAAACAAATCCCATGACACTCACATCAGATTGAATCCTTGTTTTTTTTGTATTGTTTCTAACATAGACTGATGAACTGCACATCATATCACAGCCCAGTGCCGCAGGTTCTATGAATAAATTCGACCAGGTGTGAGGAACATCTGCCATCAATACCACAGTTGTTTATCCCTCTTTCAGCGAGTATCATGTGTGTGATTTTCTGTCATAATTGAGGACCAGCAGTTGCAGAGTCTGTCTGCCCACGCCAGCCTCTCTCACAGAGCTCCTTCTCACAGAGCATCTATTTACCCTTATCTGCTAACACATAGGCTATTACGCTCACCCTGGCGTTTACACCTTCCTGAACCGTCGTTAGCCCAACTCTCGATTACGTTCGACCCTCTAAAACCGGAGCCGCCGAGCTGTTATGTGTGTAGAACAGCAATCGTTGCAATAAATGAGACCAGTTTAATTGTACCCTCTCATACTTAGCTAGACTGGAGGCCAATTAGAGCTGACACGGCCATCTCTCTCTCGCATTCCGCTATCCCTCGCGGACACACAGGAACGTTGATGATGATGATGATGATGATCACCGCCAGGCATTTACGAGTCAAAAATGACACAATATGCTCATCAGTTACTAGTGTCTCATTAGAAATTCTCATAATAGCAAATTATTCGCCTAAACGGGAACAGGAGACGAGGAAGACAAACCATCTTTCTTGGGTTTATTTCAAGCATTCTTGAACCTTGTGATAGTGTGAAGGACAGTGACTGTTTTATCTTCACATAAAAACAAAGTTCATGTCTTCAGATATCGTCCTGTTATCAGTGGCTTATAGATGAAATAAGCAGCACCAGAGACACACAGAGCTCCGGCTTCTCCATCCATTACTAACAAGTCTCTAATAGAAAAAGTGTGAGAAATGTTATGTAGTCTCTGATAGTACATTAGAGTTGAAAGCAATCACAGACTGTGTCTGGTAAAGTTGAACAAGACATTGATTTTTTTTCACTAAATAAAACGTCTTATAACCTTAAAACCTCGAGCCAAGTGTGAGGATACTGCAGGATCGGCAGATCAGTGAACAGAGCTGATCAGGAATTTCACTGAAGGTCCAAACTTCAGGAACAACATTACATTATCTATCGTACTCACTGTTTTTGTTACAAACTGGTAAAGACAGTTGGGTGAATGGATCAGGTGTGTTATTTTTTTTTGTTAGCAACTATTTGTCCATGATGTGTTATTTCAGTCAGGAATTTGGAAATGGTTTCTACTTTATTCAGCACAGACAGGATTGGTTTAATCAACTTGTCCCTTGTTTTGGTAGCTAGAATCTGGTTGGTTGGATCAAGTGAGAATCAGGTTTTTTTCATGGGGTGCAAACACTTTGGAGTTTTTGATGCTACTTATTTTGATTTTAGAAGTGGTAGGTCAGTAGTTAAGGTGTTGGAATGCTGAAAGGAAGAGTGTAGGTTCAGTTCCCAGGCCCACCAAACTGCCACTGATGGTCCTTTGAGCAAGACCCTTAACTTCTCAGTTGGATAAATGGGATGAATGTAAAAAAAAAAGTACATGAATGTGATCATGATGATTTTCAGACCTCAGACTTCCACTTATAGACATTTTTACATTGTGGATATTTGATACATGCGTTGGTCGTGTTCTGGCCTCCTAGGACGGCATGTCTTATCTTATATGATCCACAAACGGGGTTGGGTTTGGTTCTCTTTTCCACTGCAGTCGATATTGTGTCAGTAATTTACTTGCAAAAGGAACAAGAAGAAAGAAAACATTGAGTAGAACAACCTATTCGGATACTCTGCTTACTTTGTGTCTGAACAATGAACGAAAGATCTACAGCCTGCCATGCTAACTAGCAGAGAGTTCGCTAAACGTTTCTTCAAATAAATTCATTTAAACATTTGTTGCATTTCAAATTCAGATTCAGATTTTGTTCCCTTAACTCAGCGTCCACATGCTTTTTATTGTCCAATAATGAAAGCTCTTTCAAACCTGTAGTTCGGATTCCTATCGGTAATTTGTGCTTACTGTGAAAGGAAGAGGAAGGAAAAAATAACAAATAGAAGAAAGGTTGTCTGGAGGTTAGCTGACTAGCCGTGCCACGTTGGAGACTCCCTGAGTGGCATAAAATTGGAACACAAGCCTTGTCCATCCTCTGAGGAGCTCTAAATGAGTGCCGTACCATGTCAAATGCCTGGTGGAGAGCTCGGGAGGACCAAACTACGTGGCCTCTTCCTGTCTGAGGAGTTTAAGTGAACTGAAGCTATGATTTGAAAAGATAAGTTTAGAATTATACTGACATTAAAATATTTATTCTGTTGCTGGTGTGTATTTGTTGGTTCGAGCTTGTGTGACGTTATAGAAGGTTTAATCAAAGAAACAAGTTCAACAGCCGACTTCCCTTTTCCTACTTCCTCCTACTTATGACATTATACCACGCCATCACTAATTTTTTTTTATCTAAATGTTTTATACGTTTTTTAATGTGATTACCGTTCAGTTAGTGAATCAGTTAAACTCTGTGGTTGCCATTCCCCCACTTTCTCCTCATATACCCTTTTTTTCTCGCTATTCTAATTCAAATTAAAGATTGTATTTGTCACATAGATTATTATATACACAGTACAACATATAATAAAATGTTTTTCTTCACATATCCCTGTCTGTTTGGGGTCAAAGAGCAAGGTCATCTTAATACAGGCGCCCTGGAGCAGGAAGGGTCTTTCTCAAGAACCCAACTTTTGCTCAGGGACCCAGGGTGGATTTGGCAATGGTTGGGCTTAAACCTAGGTCTTCCTGGTCTTCCATGTAACAACTTAGCATCTTAACCATTCAGGCTAATTTATTTGCCATTGTTTTTAAAAATTGTATTTATTAAACCATGGGCTGTGGTGAAAGCGCCATGCAGTGACATCATCCATTCCCAATTAAGACCAGAAAGGTTTTGGGGCCGGTTTGGGACCGGGATCTGGTTCCCGATTGGCTCCAGCTCTGGAAAAGCAGTAATAGACAGACTATTACACACTATTCTACAGTATCAAAGATAACTGGTTTTAAATGTGTAAGTGCGTGTGTGGTGCTGCAGAGTCATCACAGCAAATTATCAACACAGAACCACTTTATGGAGCTACACAACACCCAATGACAGCTGCTGTTTTTATCACTTGGGCTTTTCCCTTTCTCTATCTCTCTTTCTCTTCTTCTCTCTCGCTTTCTCAAAATTTGCAGCTCTTTCGTTCTGTGGCTGTTGTTTTCTCAGCATAGATCTCCATCTCTCTGAGCTCGGCACTCTCAGGTGGTGACATCTATCTCTTATCGGGAGGTTTCAGGGCCAAGGCAGACATATATGCTCTTCCCTCTGATTGCGGTAGTCAGAGTTGACTCACACATACTCAGAGAGAGAAAGAGAGACAGAGTGAAGGGAGAGAGTGTGTTTTTTTGTTGTTGTCGACAAAAGACTGGAGGCAGCTCCATTTGGTAAACAATAGACTCATTGAAAGTCTGGGGTTGTGGCTCAGTCCTAGCTGCATCATGCTCTTTCATCATTAACTTTCTATTCTGCTACCATGTCCCTTAGTCATGTAATCATTAAAACCAACTGAAATGCATTTGAATGACTCCTTATTAGGCAAAAAATATCATCATGGGGAATGGATTTATTTAAAAGACCCTCTATAGAGCAAAAGTATTATTATTCCTAATAATAACAATAATAATAATAATAATAATAATAATAATAATTACACTGTCTTGCTTAAACAAAAACTTTCTTTTAAAATATTCTGGTCACATGACCAGATACATCCACTGCCTTCTTGACGTCAAGCTTGTACAGGTTACGAGAAAGGACCTAAACATCTTGTGAACTGCGTTCTTCCTTTACAGGAACTAAAAGACTCAAACCCTGTTCCAGCAGGACAATGTACCTGTGCGCAAAATCTTCATAAAGACATGCTGTGTTCTGATTGAAGTGGAAGAACTTTCATGTCCTGCACAGAGCACTGACTCGGACTCAACCCTACTAGCATGAAGTGAATCCCCAAACCTCCTCACCTGACATTAGGGTCAGATCTCATTAATACCTTTGTGGTCGAATGATCAAATCCCTACAGTCACATGACACAATTTAGTGAAAAACCTGCACAGAAGGAAGAGTGAGACAAACATCGGGAATAAAACGCCTAAAAAACACACATGGATGTGATGGTCAGGTGTTTTTTAAGTGTCCTATTCCAGATGTTTGTCTCACTCTTCCTCCTATAAAACTTTTTGGTGTTGGACTACCAATTTGAGAACCGGGTTTGATTTACAGCAGTGGTAGCTTAGTGGTGCTGGGAATCAAAACCAGGTTTTCAAAGTGGTAGTCCAACACCCTAACCTAAAAGATTTATACCCTAAAAAATTCCACTGGGTTATTAATGTTACTTGGTGTAAATTCTTATGCACGCGTCCTAGGATTAGGCTGTCTAGTGCAAAGCAAATATCGGCGCTGGCTTGCTCGCCATGCCGGTGTCTCGGCCATCACCTCCGACAGAATATATTCATGAGTTCTGAAAAATGAATGTGATCCTGGCACTGAATGAGGACCAGCACTGCTCCAGGAAAGCTCTAACAAGCTGCCAGCCGCATCCAGAGACAGAGCCAATCACTTGTCATCCTCCAGTCAAAAAGAAGAAAACAGCAAATAGCAAAATAAATAAATAAATAAAAAGACTAGTGCAGTCATGGAGCGAATGCTTCACAGAGGGCACTGGTAAAAAAACTGAGATTCTACAGCCTGGTACAAAGGATTTTCCCCGAGCTATTAGCCAGCACACACTGACTGAAAGACGTATGCAGAAAAGCCAGGGTTTACTTTAAAAAGCATTCATTTGTCTAGAGGATAAAACATACCGCCTTGGTTGGTTTTTTTTTTTTCTTTTTCTTTATTTTCAGTCCAGCACACAGATTTCAGCAGCGCTCTATTAAACTGAAAGCCTACAGGGTTTCTCAAGCGCACTCTCTCGAATACAGTCAAAGATTTCACAGAAGAGAAAGCCTTTCGAATTGGTTGAAATACATTTAATAAGAGAGGCTCATGCCTGCATGCAGCGTTAAAGCAGGGATTTGCTTCTCAGCTCGTGTTTGCTTCTCAACTCTCTTTCTCTCTCTCTCTCTTTCTTTCTCTCTCTTTCTTGGTCAACAAATAAACAGCAATGCTGACGATCTGGAGAGACAATCGGGGCCGGGACCAGGCAGACAGGAGCAGGGGGTGAAGCGAAATAGTGTTTAAAGCTCCAGCAAAGGTTAAATAGGAAGTGCCATAATGATATGAGAACAAATCGAGATGTAGAAAATTTTGTGTGTTTCCAGGGCAGCTTGGCTTGTTTTCCTCCTACGGAGGTCTCCAGTAATTCCAGACATTAGTTGATATTTATATAATAGCACATATAATTCACAATAAAAGGGGTCCATATTACAGACATTCTACACATGCACAATAGCGTGAGCAGTCTTGAGAATTTCCTGAACAATTTTTAATAAATCTATAAATCCAATTTCACTGTACAATCAAGAAGACAGAAATGCCGGTGAACCATTTGTAATACAGTTATATAAAAGAAGGTGTAAATACTTTAGCAAGGCACAGTGTTATAGGTATAGATACATTACTGTAGCTAATTATTCTGGCTGTTCTCACCTGTTTGCTTAATGATCACCAATTCATTCATTTATCCATCCATCCATCCATCCATCCATCCATCCATTACATCACATCACAATTATAACATTTGGCAGACATCCTTATACAGAGCAACTTACATTAACCTCTTTTATACAACTGAGCAGGTGAGGGTTCAGGGCCTTTCTTAGGGGCCGAACAGTGGCAACTTGGTGGTGTTGGGAATTGAACCTTGGTCTTTCAATGAGCAGTCGAACACCCTAAGTGGCTGCACTACCACTTTTCCCTACTATTACATGTGCAAGCTAAAATGTTTCCACACTTACTTAAAAACAGGCTAGGCTTTAACCTACTACTATAGTTGCATGCTGACCTACATTCTGGATTAATAATGACCCCTTCCATACTTTGCACTATTGCACACTAAATCTGTAAAATACTGAAGATTTTTGAATACTCATATAATTTATTTTAAAATGCAGTTGCCCATGTTGCTTTTTTCAGTTTTACCAACATGTTATGGTGTATTTTACTGAGCTACTAAAAAGTGGACAGGTCACATGAATAAAGTAATTACACAAGCAAATTTTATTAATAATGAGTTTTCTATAAAAACTCTTTCATTACAAAATCTTTCCTTCTTTGCTCTCCATTAGCGCTTTCCGTTCTTTTATTTCTGATCCCCAGGTCCTCCCGGTGTTTCATATCTCCAGCCCGGTAGAGTGTCTCTCTGAATACAAAGAGCATTATGCATGAGCCCCAGAAGGTCCCCATGCTGTCACCCTTCTCTGACACTTCAGAAGATGTCAACAGTTCACGGTTTTAAAATTATCCTCTATTTAGACTCACACTGTTCACAGCAAAGCCTGGCCCCTGCTCTGTCGCTACAAGTTGATGAACATCAAGGTCGTGGCTTGATGTTTAGTCTCAAAATTCTTTTGGCAGAATTAAATCCTGAGGTCATGTTAACACCTTTGTGGACTTTTTATCCTCTTCCAGTGTCTTCTATAAATTTTCTGCAGAGGAAAGTGATTTTTTGGAAGGTGATTTGCGGACACCTGATCATCAAACCTATAACTGTAGACTGTGGAACTCTGGGTCTGCCTCAGTTCTGACTGTAAAATTCATTTGCAAATAAATAAATAGCTAAATAAATATCATTTTCCCAAGATGTATCTTATACTTGTTGGCCAGATAGCCATGATAGATGTGTGTACCATCTGTTTTTCAAAACTACAAAGACACCTATGTCTTTATTCTCTCTTTTTCTGCCAAAAAAACTTCAAAAATCTTCCTAGAGGATCTGGTCTTTGATATGCCAAGCATGAATCTCTTTCAGTGCTCGAAAGTCAAAGTGTTACTTAGAATTCATGAAGGATGAAGTCCTCACATTGCCATTTCAGACAAATATTGGTCAAGCCACTTGAAAGTTGCTCAAGGTAATACAACCGGCAGGTCATACGTTTAACATTCTCGTCCCTAATCCTGCCTTGCTTTCCCTACAAGGTTAATTAGTCACAGGCCTCCTGAGAGCCCGTAAGTGATAGGGACTATAGATAGAGGAAGAGGTGCTTCCACACAAGAAAACAAGGTTAATGGGACACTCTAAGTTCAGTTCTTTTCCTGGGATAGGTTCTTAAACTTTGGCTTGCCCAGAATGTTGTTAGAACTGTATCATAATAAATTAATGTTTAATGCAAATAGACAAACAGTACAACCTCAGATAGTTGGATGTTGGTCAGCATGGCAGTGCAGGGGGTAGTGTTGTGATTGGGTCCACCCACACACTGATCTAACAAAAGGTAAAGTATTCCTATATATTCTTGTAAAGACCTCATGATAGTCTGGGTGTGTTTTCTGAAGTAAAGCCTTTCAGGAGCAATTTGATTGTGGAGACTGTTTGAGGCAGCCTCCTGCAAGCTCATTACAAACTCAAGCATTGAAAACCAATTACTTGAATGGTTCCTTTTTACCAACCGTTATTGACTCGACCACTTCATGAATACCTGTTTCCCGGATCTCCTCTCTTGTGGTATTATTTCTGAACATAAGGCTAGTAAAATTACGAATTATTCCTAGATTGGAATCTCTTGTTTTATGTCAGCCACGGCATTGTGCAAGACAGAACCAGAAATGCCTGGCATCATAGAACAAGCACATCTCCTTTTGCATGTATAAATTAGCTAGTGTTCGAAATAAGACTGAATGCAAGATTTAGAAATAATGGTGGAGCAAAGTCCCAGCAGCTGTTATCCGTAAACAGTGTCATGATTATTTTAGAACAGACCAGAGCTCAAATGATCAAAAATTGAGACAAGTACGTTGCTGCAGTGGAGTTCAGGGTGGACAGAGAGTATATGTTTCCCACTGCTCTAGTGTGAAGATTTGTACTTGGAGGAAAAATAACATACGAATATTTGAAGACATTCCAAGCAGAGTGTTTATTATATGTTTTAATTTTGAACTCCATTCTAGTTGCCCTGTCTCTTTCTGCAGTTGGTTGGTTGGCGGTGGCGGTAATGCATTAGTATAAGTTGGCGTGTCAACGTCAGTATTATAACAATATTATAAGAGTAGAAGACGCCTTCTCTGTGGGCTTTGAAGCATTGACAATTATATTCAATATGGAGTCAGACATGAAATCCATGCTGCAGTGACTACTGTCGGAAAATGTTACCTCAGCTGTGTTTACCAACATGTCTGGGCGGTCTAAAGTAAAAAAAAAACAGTTGAAAAGTGTACAGCGTGTACAGCTGCAGGACAAGTAGACAAATTTATTAAACACTAATCCAACTCAGGCACCTGTGGCCTTAAGTGTCACAAATGCAAAGGATTTCAGTTCAATAAATTATATTGTATAAAGTAACTGACAGATTCCAGACAAACATGAGTGGGAAGGAACAAGAGTCATTCCTCTGAGATTGGGATGGGATTTTTCCCAAGTTTTTTTGTAGGATTTGATTGCGATGGGATGTGTTTTGAATATCCAATCCTGGGTCACCCTGACAAGAAGGTGTCCATCTGCAAAACACAAGTTTATGTTCACCCTATTGTTTTCGAATGTTATCTATAGTAATTACTCAACTTGGCGGCTCATAGGGGATTAACCTTAAAAAAAAGGTTGAAGTTGTTATTTATGAAACTGTAACTGTTGCTAAGGTGACGGATTTTGAAAGGAAGAAGGATTCCGAGAAGATGTCTGAAGTGGAAGTTTTCAGAAGAATCAAGGTGAAGCTTTTAAATTTGATAAAGTCTTCAGAAGAGAGGAGTTTATAGTTTTTGATAATGTGACAAGCTGTGTTTTGGTTTTGCTGTAATGTGACTAATAACAGGAAATTCCTCTTGTAATAAGGACAGAGGTACACTAGCATTGTAACATGATGTTAAGGGCCTTCCTCAGGGGCCCAACAATGGCAGTTGGGAATTAAACCTTTGATCTTCCAATCAGTGGTCCAGCCAGTGAGCTACCCTTCCCCCTTCTTTTTCTATCTCCTCTTCATTTTAGTCTCGATTTTATGCCCCATCC
Organism: Bagarius yarrelli; assembly: GCA_005784505.1. Lineage (NCBI taxonomy): Eukaryota > Metazoa > Chordata > Actinopteri > Siluriformes > Sisoridae > Bagarius > Bagarius yarrelli. The sequence continues at coordinate 255,320 of VCAZ01000171.1, read as the reverse complement.
AGCTGTGACTTTATCACATGCCATCTGTAATTTTAATTCCATAACGCCATTTGATTCTTTATTAAACACACCTTGGATGAGCCCAGGTTAGTTTGTGTAGTGGGTAAACACTCCTTATCTTTTCATATATCTGTCCTTTTTTCTTTCTACGGTTAGTGTCAGGTATCGAAAATCCGATTAGGCACGGATTAAAGCGTGCGCCCCGGCAGTCTGAGTCTGTCTGAGGCGAACGGGTGTACCATTTTTTTCGACTCTTCTCACTCTGTTCCCTGCACTCAAACAAAATGAATAACGCACTTAACTTTTGCTTAACGAGAGGGGAAAAAAGGATGAAAGCAAAAGTGCACATTCAAAAGACTGATGAATTGAAGCGCTTTTCAAAATCTCAAGGCGACCTTAACTGTCTATTACAGAGACGTTTAGTCGGAGGGATTAGCCACTTTCCTTTAACACCATACCGTGAATTCTCTCCCTCTTTCTATTGCCCTCTCTTTCTCCCTCTCCTCTCTACTGAATATTCGAGTCATGTGATCCATTTGTGTGTTAGTTTGTGTTGCTCCGAACCCACTTATACTCTGAAATATATTTTTCCCCTTTTCAACTAGAATTTAATTGTTTAACTATACAGTATTTACAGTTTATTTATACAGTTTTTACTGCTATTATATATCATATATATGTATATATATACTGTATATATATATATAGTAGGTCACAGGTTTATATTAACCCACTCGTTATCGCGCTGTATCATATCTTGCAGAAGCTAACTGCAATAAAGAGGACATAATGAGACGGCTAATCATGCATGACGTATTTAAGCACAGCTAGCAATAGTCAAATAGAATTAAGTCCAGCATGTCCAGCATAATTCTCTTTACTTGCCCTGAGAGAGAGAGCATTTTGGCACGAATACCGGCAGCGGTGGGCATGGAATAAAATAGACCCAAGAAGAAGATAAAGATAAAACGAGGGGGGAAATATAAAGAGAGAGGACAGAAGAGAAGAGAGGAGCCTACGGCAAAAAAAACAGCCAGGCAGAGTTTTAAAAGTTTGAAAGAGTGCTCTCCGTGTTCTCTCAAACAAACATGGCGTAGTTTGAAATGAAGATTTGGCTTGGTGAAACCTTCATCTCCACCTCCCAGAAACCGCAGGTGGTGTGTTTTATAGCAGCCACACAGAGGGAGAGAGAGTAAGAAAGAGCTTTCGTCAATTTTTCCTCCATGAAGTGAGCGATGGAGTTTACTCTAAACCTCACCACGGGTCCGAGAGAAAATTCGCTGTCTCTGCAAGGAGCCTCTTCTGTAGGTTTTGCTGAAACGAAGCTTCGCCGTTGACACATGGAACAGCTCAGCTGAAATTTGGTGCTGCTGATCGAAAGGTTGTGGGATTAATTCCCAGCACCACCAAGCTGCCACTGCTGGGCACCTGAGCAAGGTAAGGTGCTCTGGATCAAGGCTACTGCTAAATGCTAGAAATGCAAATGCGTCCTTGCATATTGATGTACCTGAATACTAGTCCACGTCCTCGCTTACAGCTTGCTTTCACTTATGCATGCATACTTGCATACTACCTTGCACACTTCCATACATCTTTTCATGCTAGCCCTCTCACACACCCCTTCTTGCTTGCTGTTTATTAAAATCCTTTCCCTGCCCATTCTTTCACACTTTCACACTAATCTTCTAACTTTAAATTCAATTCGGAGTGTGTGCAAATTAAAATACACCCCACAGCCACCAAAGTTACGGACTAGAAGTGACAAATATGGGTGGATTATGAGCTCAATATCAATGGTGTGCAGTGATTGAAAGTGATTTACAACACACACACACACACACACACACACACATAGAGGGAAACGATGGAGTGGAGAGAAAAATGCTACTGATGGAAATATGATTAAGCGTCCCATGACGGCGCTGAAGTGCGCTGTATTAGCTACTGATTCCTTTTCTTTACTTGTCCGTTTATTTTGCGGATTGTTTATCTGTGAAGCCGCTCAGACTGACAAAGGAAAACAAACACCTGCTGATCCAGACTCAACAAAAAAAACCCTTTGCTTTGTGTTTGCTGAGATTTAACGAAATAACAATATTTTTTTGCGATTGTTATTTTTATTAGTCCGTAGGCCTCCTGCGAACTGTAGCCAATCAGGATTTCACCTTCCTGGTTTGTTTATTCGGAAACTAAACGTAATTGCATTGATGTCGTCTTAGGTTTTTGCACAGATGTGTGTGTTTACAAACCTTCAGTCGAAAAAGAAAAAGAGATGTTTTCAGACAAGATAAAAGAAAAATAATCTCCACAGTCTCTTGGCTCATAAAGAAATATTCATGTTTCCCTGCTCAGTACTCAGTGTTCAGTACTCAGTGTTCAGTGCTCAGTGTCCACTACGTACTGCTCGGTGTTCAGCACTCGGTACTTAGTGTTCAGTACTCAGTGTTCAGTGCTCAGTGTCCGCTACGTACTGCTCGGTGTTCAGCACTCGGTACTTAGTGTTCAGTACTCAGTGTTCAATACTCAGTGTCCGGTACGTACTGCTCGGTGTTCAGCACTCGGTAGGTACTAGTGTTTAGTGTTCAGTACTGTTCTCGGAATTCAGTACTCAGTGTTTTGGGTTCAGTTCTCAGTGTTCAGTGCTCAGTGTGTCCGGTACGTACTGCTCGGTGTTCAGCACTCGGTACTTAGTGTTCAGTACTCAGTGTTCAGTGCTCAGTGTCCGGTACGTACTGCTCGGTGTTCAGCACTCGGTACTTAGTGTTTAGTGTTCAGTACTGTTCTCGGAATTCAGTACTCAGTTGTTTTGGGTTCAGTTCTCAGTGTTTAGTGTTCAGTACTCTCTGTGTTTAGTGTTCAGTTACTCAGTGTTTACTGTTCTTAGAACTCAATTCTTAGTTTTTGGAGTTCAGTAGTTAGTATTCAGTACTCAGTACTTTTATGCTTAGAGCTCAGTGTTCAGTTACTCTTTGTTCAGTGTTCAATACTCAGTGTTTACTGTTTTCAGTAATGCTCAGTACTTGGATCTCAATGCTTACTTTTCAGTAGTCAGTCCTCACTGCTTTATGTGTAATAGGATGTGCAGTGAAAAATAAAAAATCGATGTAGCATTATAGGCTAAAGAATAGTTCTGGATGATGGAGCGTGAGGTTCTTTCCTCATTCTTTTTCTCCTACGAGCCGGCAGTAACGGAGGTGCAGGGAAATTGAACAGGGCCGTCGACAGTCAGCTGCAGGAGAGTGGTTTGCGGCTTACAATGAGAAGAAGCAGAGGAGAATTTCGGAATCAATCAGAGGGGGGGGGGAGACCGGAGGGGTGTTTAGAGAATCAGACTGTAAAAAGTCACCCCCCCCCCTCCCAGGGCCTGTGGTCTAATCTTGGCTTACTGTTATACTACAATACTGACACTGTTGCCCTTATGCTAGTCCAACACGGATACTTTTAATTACGGTTCTGACAAAACACTGGTGGCTAATTAGTTAATGGTTCCTGACCCCCATGGTCCAACATTAGACAATTACATGATAACCCAGTTAGCTTAACCGTTGTCCAGAGCGACTCACATTTTATCTGATTATTTTAACCAACTGAGCACTCAAGGGCCCTTCTCAGGGGTCCACCTTGGTGAGAGTGATACCCCACATCCCCCATGACATTCTTTTACTGTAGAATTAAATCTTTCTGCGTGAACATCTTGACTTGACAAGGTCAGAGCATGAAGAACTAATACAGCAGTGGGACGATTAAGATCAGAGAAATCTGATCTAATTCTAATCCAGTGTTTCAGAGCAGTTCAAGACAAGCAGAACTTCTTTAAGCAGAAGCAGAGTGTATTTATGCAAATGAAGGTTTCTGACCATGTGACACTCTTTATATTTAATCTCCGGTCTCACACGTACAGCCGACCGGCACACAGTTAAGCGCTGACGCTCAGTCAACAGAGTCAATCCAAGAGCCCGGGGTGGGGGTGGTGGGGGTGTTGGTGGTTTGGGCCTCGCTTCAAGAAATCCTGCTTACCCAAGTACCACTAGAGCTGGCACAGGAACACACTCTATATGTAGCTGTTCCTCTTAAATATGGATTTCAGGCTGTTAAAAAGTTCCTGGAAGCAGTGCATAAAAATCGACGAGCGGCAGAACAAACATAAAAGACTGAAGGAGGATGAAGCGAATCTATCAAATCCCCGGCATTTGCATAATTTTTTATTAGAAGAGGTCATATTAGCGTGGCTCTTATTCTCGCTAGAACTGTCTTAAACGATCCTTACGACTGCACTTGACTGAATAATAGCCTGAAATATTTAACTGCCTTGACAAAACTGGAATTTAATGGGATTGTGCTAGTGAGAGAAAGGAAAAAAAAAGAGGGAGACAAATACAGACAGAGGGAGAGAAAGAGAGAGACAGACGGAAAGTCAGCACTCAGTACTTAGTGTTCAGGGCTCACTGTTTAGCCCAGTACTTAGTGTTCGGTGTTCAGAGGGAGAGAGAGACAGACAGAAAGAGACAGAGAAAGAGAGAGAGAGAGAGAGAGAAAGAAAGTGAGAGAGGGGGGGGGCAGATAGATAGAATGTTTTGGCCTAAATAAACTTATTTTACATGATTAACACAATAAGATAATATTATATCTTTTAGCCAATCAGATGTGGCGGTAGAAAAAACGCCTAGCATGTTTGACACGCCCATTTTCGCTCTCCAAAGACTCCACTCTCGACACGCGCTCGGCAACTGAACCTCTCTCACTTCCGGTTTAACATGGCGGCATCCATTGCATCCCGGGCCGTCTCAAGAGCTCTTCGCGGAACTGCAACTGTTCCGTTACTTCTCAGCAGGAATAAGGTAACATTTAGCGACAAAATAGTCAATTAGGAAAACATTTTGCCTAAACCATTAACGTTAGTAGTCAGCGTGTAACGGCTTTCCGTTTCGATATTGACTAACCGAAATTGTGTGTTCGTTTCCTATCCGTATTGGTGAGACCCCGCCTTCTCTACTCGGATTCGTTGTTACGATTGAACTTCCTATTTCAGGATCGTGGTAACAACGAATAAACTAATGAAAGTAACGGAGGTGCGATAATTTCACCCAATCGTAGCGTAGAAGGCGGGATCTGTGTGAAAAACCGGTGGGAAAAAGTATAACGTAAATCGATAATATAAGTTTGTTGTTGAATGTTAGTATGTCGTAAATTGATTAAAAAAAAATCGCTCTAACGTGTTTTGTATTAATTAATTGGTTTTATTTTAATTTTTTTGTCTTTTCATGCTCGTTTATGGAGTGACATTGGGTGTAAAAGTCATCATGGTTGGACTTCGCCTTCACTTTATCTGCACACCGCTTTGATTAGTCCTGTGCAGGTTCTGTTTGCTCTTTGGTCATTCGGGTGATGTGATAATGTTTGAAAAAAACAAAAAAACATTTTCTTTACATTTATACATTGCATTAATACCATTTAATAAATTAATTATAATCCAAATCATAATGTTTTGTCAAAATGATTTCGGAGAATATTGCATCAATAATCAACGTCTTTAATATCAATTTAATATCAACGTCTTTAATATCAATTTAATATCAATAATATCAATAAAATTGGTCCTGTTTGATATCCTAATAAGGGCAGCACGGTGGGTTAGTGGTTAGCACTGTTGCCTCACAGTAAGAAGGTCCTGGGTTCAGTTCCCCTGCAGGGGTCTTTCTGTGCGGAGTTTGCATGTTCTCCATGTGCTTGCGTGGGTTTACTCCGGGTTCTCCGGTTTCCTCCCACAGTCCAAAAAACATGTTAGATTGATTGATGATTTTAAATTGCCCGTAGGAGTGAGTGTTTGTGGCCCTGTGGTAGATTGGGGACCTGTCCAGGGTGTCCAGCTCCTGCCCTTCGACCTTTCAGATAGACTCCAGCAGATCCCAGTGACCCTGAATTAGGGAATAAGCGGGTATGAATGAATGATATATAATCTAATAAAGTTAGTTTTTTGTGTGTATAAATTGTTTTCTGAATCTATTTCCTGGTTGTGTTTTTGTACCGGAGATTTACCGAAAATTCACACATTCACGGTTTCATTGAGTCGATCAAAAAAAACCCCCAACTAAATAAATAAATGAACAGTTTGATGATTTTGTTGAGTGTGTGTTTCGTCATCTCTGTAGTAAGTGTGACTCTCTGAGAGCGGGTGTGTAAACTAGGCTAGAGGGAGACAGAAAGTAGATCAGCTGTGTGTGTGTGTGTGTGTGTGTGTGTGTGTGTGTTGAAGTAAAGTCCAGCTGCTTTCTTTAATTTTTTTCTCCTCGGCACGTCGGTATGTGGGTCAGGGAATAAATATGAATCTGGCCTGATGTTGGAATCGGCTTTATTTCTGTAGTTTGTGTAAATGATGAAAGAACCGGTGTTGATCTGGAGCAAGGATCGCTTTTCTCTTATCCTTTCCTTTCTTCTCCCTTATTGACTCTGTAGTGAACTATAGAAAAGGGGCGGAGCTTTCGGGCGTCAGGGGTTCTTATCACAGCTTTCGTAACACCTCCGGTTTATCTAAGCTCTGGTTTGATCCACTCTGGAAAACTACCGAACTGTAAAAAAAAAGCTGTTACGGGACATGTGACAGATGTGTCCTGATGCGTAGATGTCAGTGAAGTGTCAGCTGATAATTTAAACCACTGCGTGTAAAATGATGTAAAAATACATGTGAAGTAGAGCTTCTTTTCACATGAATCCTGAGAAAGTTTAACCTCAGAAGGGATTTAATATTAAACCCAAGTGAAAAAAACCTAAAGCTTCAAGGTTAGGGTTAGAGAGGGAAAGGGTCAGCGTTCCAGAAGGCGGGGTTATTGTTAGACAGGGCAGGGTTAGCGTTACAGGGTGTACGGTTAGGTTTAGAAGGGGCGGGTTTAGGATTAGAGAGGGTAGGGATATGGTTAGGGTTAGGGTTAGGATTAGAGGGGCCAGGGTTAGGAAAGGTGAGGTTAGGGTTAGAGAGATTAGGGTTAGGATTAGAGTGGGCGGGTTTGGGTTAGAGAGGGGCAGAGTTAGGGTTAGAAGAGGCGGGGTTAAAGTTACAGGGGGTGGGGTTAGGGTCAGAGAGGGCAGGTTTAGAATTAGAGATGTTAGAGGGGATAGGGTAAGCGTTAGGGGGGGCAGGGTTAGGGTTAGTACCTCCAGAATGTTCACTGTGCTGCATCAGTTTAAGTGAATTGCAAAAGAACCTGTTTTGCACCACATGCAATGTTGTGTTACAATTTTCGCTTAGCTCATGTATCTTGTTCAGGAGGCGGAGCAAGGCAGCAGTGCCCGCCCCTCCTCAAATCTTTTCTGCACCCCTGCTGCTAGACTCCCACCTTTATACTTTAATGCTGTGTTCTCCAGCTCTGGTTACCAAGACCACCATTAGCTCTGGGTGTATCAGAGCGCTCACCATAGGGGGGGCTTTACATGGTAGGAGAAAGACAATTGGCGATAAATGTGTAGCCTTGTGATGGAGCGAAGTGAAATAGACACTGATGTTTGCGGTAACTTGTTGCCGCATGTAAACAGCAGCCCCCTGGCCATAAAAACAAAGCGATAGCTTTCGTTCCGTTTCGCAGCTGAACTTTCGACCCAGATCCCCTAAGCTGGAGGAAGGTGTTTTTTGCTGGCATGTCTTGTTGTTGAGGCGTGTGCTGTGTTCTGAGAGATAAGTGTGGGGATCTGGAAGCTTCCTGTCGTCTGTCACGGACCTAAGGAGCTGTGATCGACAGACGGGTGTCATGGCAATTCAGCCCTACGCCATGTTGCTTTGCCCTGCATGGCAATTCAGTTTGGCCTGGTTTGTCAATAACAATGCGAAGAGTGACTCGACATCGCAGCCGGATGGGAGCTGGGTGATGCCCAGATAAATACACTCCCGTCTGGACGGAGAGATAAACCAGTGCTGTTATTATTCATCAAAATATTTTTCCCTTACCATGACCTGTGTACGCTAGTCCTGCACAAAGATTAGATAGGATAACTGGACAGATGTCACTGGTTCTGGTGTTGGGGACACAGCAGGAAGTTGATGGAGATAAAGAAAAACAGCAGAAATTTCTTTGAAAAAATGAAAACAGCAAGAAGTGCGAGTACGTGGTGGAGAGAAAGAATAGAGCAGAAGTTGGTGGAAAGCAGGGGTGTCCAAACTCTGTCCTGGAGGGACGGTGTCCAAACTCTGTCCTGGAGGGACGGTGTCCAAACTCTGTCCTGGAGGGACGGTGTCCAAACTCTGTCCTGGAGGGACGGTGTCCAAACTCTGTCCTGGAGGGACGGTGTCCAAACTCTGTCCTGGAGGGACGGTGTCCAAACTCTGTCCTGGAGGGACGGTGTCCAAACTCTGTCCTGGAGGGACGGTGTCCTGCAGAATTTTGCTCCAACCCTAATTAAACACACCTGAACCAACTTATCAAGGTGTTGCAATTGAATAGAAATATAATGTAAGTATCGAGAATGGATACTTAATGGAATAGTTATTGGGCTGAAGAACTTCAAACATCATCTCTCACTTTTATCTTCATCACAGACACATTTCCACGTGGACGTGGCACCATACGAGACGTGCCGTAACCGGATTAGAACACTTTCCCAAGGTTAATCGCTGCTCCCGCTGATCGTCAGCACCAGCGAGTCGCAGTTAATAAGTTTAGGATTTATGGCCGTGGTCTGGAGGAGAGTCACTTACAGGGGCTCTCAGTCCATATTTATTTCCAGATGATTCATTCGTAACGAACAGGAACGAATCGTTCTTTAGAGAAGATTAATTTCAAGAGTCGGAATCACTGATTTCAAACATCACTTATTCTTTTCGGCTGCACGAATTTAATGAACATTTTGTAAAACATGGTCCAAAAGATAGTTTAAGATTTTGACTAATATGTTCAGGCACGCAGTCAAAATCAAAAAGTAATGGCGCCCTATAAAAGGAGACAGCGTCGATCTGTGTACATGGAAACAGACTCTCTGTATTGGCCGAGCTGCATTATTGGAAGATTTACCAATCGTTACAGGTTCTGTTTTTTTTTTGGGTTTTTTTGTGGGTGTTTGTACACACACACTTTTTTTTTTTTTTGTTTTTTTTTTTTTTTTTTTTTTTTTTTTTTTTTTTTTTTTTTTTTTTTTTTTTTATTTTTTTTTGTTTTTTTTTTTTTTTTTTTTTTTTTTTTTTTTTTTTTTTTTTTTTTTTTTTTTTTTTTTTTTTTTTTTTTTTTTTGTTTTTTTTTTTTTTTTTTTTTTTTTTTTTTTTTTTTTTTTTTTTTTTTTTTTTTTTTTTTTTTTTTTTTTTTTTTTTTTAAATTTGGTTATTGTCCATTGTGGTTTTAGAGAACAAAATTGCACGATTTGCAAACCTGGTTGGATTTTTTTATTTCTTTTTTATTCACCAAAAGATTGATGCATTTGTTAACATCGCTTTCGCCATGCTCTTAATTTTTCCACTCTCTTTCTCGCCCTTCCTCTCTCTCTCTCTCTTTCCCTTCCCCCTCATGACCTTCTCACCGCTTTGCTTGCAAAAGTTCTGACACCTACACATCGCTCTTTCTAATGATGTCTCTTATTAGTGATGCTAATTGCTAAGTCATATCTGTAGAGAGTTTGACTTTGCCTTGAGTCGGAGTCTGTTAAAGAGAGATTATGCTGCTTCCACACGTTGCCCATAATGCAAATCTTCCTGATCTAAATCTTGGAGCACACTCCGTTGACTTTCAGTTAAACACAGCGCTTTCTCACACACACACACACACACACATAAGTGTCAAAAGAGGAGTGCTCCTGTCATCTTTCCAATTGCATCAATTCTGCTATACGTCCTTCCCTGAGTGGAGTGGTTGAGTTATGCTGGTAAAAAGAGCATGAGGGAGACAGAAATAAAAAGAGGGAGCGAAAAAGAGACAGACAGACAGAACGAAAGAAAAATTGAGAAACAGAAAGAGAGGCATACAGAAAATAAGAAAGATACAGAAAATCTCTCGGAGAATGAGAGAGTCAGCACATGGAGAGTCGACCCAACAAGCGATTAACGAAAGCTACAGCCGGAGGATATTAGGTTTTCGACCCCTGATTGAGTATCATAGCGTAACGCAGTTCACCTCACGTGATCAAATCAATTAGAGCCAATCAGCGATATGAAAGCTGTGTTAATTTTTTTTTATATTCCCACATGACCCAGGAGAACATATTCCGCTTAATTAACTCTGGGACCGTTGGAAGAGGCTAATTAAGAAGAGTTCGTTCAAAGAGTTTAGGGTTAGAGAGATAATAAGGGTTTCGGGGCTCAGGGATAGCTGCTAAGTGTCTACTGTGTTCACCAGAAGACAAAACCAAGCGTCTGACAATCTGGTTGGTTTAAACACCAAAACAAGAAAGAGAGAGTGTGTGTGTGTGTGTTCTGTGCTTAAAGTACCTTCTCATTTGTACCATTTTTAGTTAATAACAAAGCTTTTAACACTGCGAAATAACACATCAGGAATTAAGCTGCTACCAAGAAATGTGTCAACGTTCTAAAAAGTGTTTTCTCCCGAGCATTAATATTTCTTTTTCAGAGCAACTAAATTTTTATTTATTAGCAGTGATAAGAGGGCCTTGTTAAAGGGCCCGGCCTTCTATTTCTGGGAATAAAATCCATAACATTCCAAACTACTAAACTATCACTTCACCAAATTATTAAGCATTTGGTGTGCCAGCCAGGAGGCAAGAAAGGGTCTTAGCTTAAGGCTGGGGCAATGGGGTCCTGGGACACACTCCAAGAACTCGACCAAAGATAAATCTATGTTGTCTTGTGCCCAGCAGTGACAGCTTGGTGACTCTGGGAGTCAAACCCACAATCTGCCGATCAGCAGTCCAACATCTAATCACTGCTTATCGCTTCCCAGCTTCATCCAGAAGACTTTAGCATCCCAGATTTTTAACTTCCTACAGTAAATTTCTACATAATTGTTTTATTGATATGTTTACTAGTCTTAACAAAAATAGATATGCCCCCCGAATCCCTTGTCATCTTCCTGAGCACTTGACCCAGAGGTTAACCACGAAAAACAACACGTTTCTTTAGGAAACCGATGGAACCTCTGCATTTCCGACGGGCACTTGCGAAGGGATCAATGCTGTATCGAGTTATTGAGTTCCTCTCTCGCACTCGGCATTTCTAATGGAGCAGTATTTATGTCCGCTAATGACCCGGCTGATGAAGCTTAACAGCTTCTCCATTCTGCAGTGTGGAAGAAATAGTTTAGAATATTTGCTTTTTCTTACACACTGTATAAGATTTACAACATGGACCAGCATTTATGCGAAGTGGTAGAGGGATATCATTTTTTAAAGAATCTGGTAGATGTGCCTATCTAGAGCAACTAACTTTTATCTAAATAATGATCATTTTTAACCACTTTATAACCTTAAAATATGCATTTATTTCATTTTTAAACACTTCAGCCCGAGCACTGTCCAGCCGCCGATATTGGGCCCTAAAGCAAGGCCCCTAACACCCTTTGCACCCTGTCCCCAGCTAATTCAAACCCAACATATTTTTTTATTTTTTTCTATGCAAATTACTTCTTACTCACGAGCGAAGGAGCACTTTCGCCTTTTCACACACGTCAGGTATCAGTCATGAGGCGAGGCTATTGAGCTCCAGCGCTCCTCTTATCATTTACAGAAGGTGACATTTCTTCTCTTCGGGCAGGAGAGAGCGTTTATCGCGGTAATAAATTCAGAATTTGAGTGCCACACCCCTACGCCGCTTGGAAAAGAGCGGTGACATTGGCCTTTATGAGCAGTTTTTAAGAGCGAGTGCAGGCTTTGATATGAAGGTTAAACTCCAGCTTGTCTGTTCAGAGACTATTGAACTAATCATAAACGGTAATAACTGAATGTTTGGTCACTCAACTTCCTCTCATTCTTTCAGTCTCTTTCTCTCACTGGTGTTTGATTAGTACCAATCTGCTCAACCCTTTTACCCTTTCCGAACTCTACACTGACGGGATTAAAGGGGTAAAATGTTTTTGGGATAGAGAATGAAGATAACCAGCAAATCTGGTAGAACCTGTAGTTTGTGGACATTAACAAGCTTTGTTTTATGGCTATGTTTTCTGTTCATTTTAAGGAGAGAAAAAAATCTAAATCGGTCCGGAATTTTACGCAGTAGTTCTTCTCAGTTTCCTCTCAGTTTGTAATGTGACAAAAAAAAAACAACAACCAGAAACTTGAGCATTTTCACCTTTTTTAGGTTTAAATTTACATTTCTGACTGTTGGCCTTACAAGTCGTCAAAAATACGCCACAAGCCACAAAACGATAAGTTTGCACCGTCTCCATCACATAATAATATTCTATCAAGAATAATCTGATGAATCTACCAAAAATACAGGACCAGAGCCCAGATGAAAAAAACTAAAAAAAAAGTCTTTTTAAAGAATGGAAGTCAAAAGCTGCCTTTTTGGGACTGGTCTTTGCCATTAAGTTTATTTTCCTCTCTTAGGTCCCTAAAAAAGTTCCTCTTTATAAGACAAGTCAATAAGCAGCTATAAATACATATCATTTCCTCACGTCCTCTGGGAATTTGCCCTGTTACAGATTCTGCTGAGGCAATGCAGGGGTCGGGTTCTTGTGCTCTTGAAATAACATTTAGATTTTAATGTATAAATGTTTTAAATAATCTGAGTCTTAACTTTTTGAGGTCAGTCTGTTCAGCATCTGCCATGGAAACAGCCCGTCATCTCAAACACAGCAGCAGCTGCCCTGCCGGTCCTGCGTAAGAAATGGTCGAGCTGTTCTAGGGGAAACGCGGCATACCTGAGGGGACATCTGCTTGCGTGCTCCAGAACAAACGCAATACTAACGCAGGAGGATCTATATAGTCGGAAACTAATTATAGGGCTTCGGTGGCTGAGGGTAGTTCAGTCTCTGAGTTGTTGATCAGAATGCCAGGGTTCGAGCCATAGTATCTTCAAGCTGCCACTGTTGTGCCTTTTCCCCTGGACTGCATCCCTCTCTGTACGATGGTTGGCCTTCTGCTCTGCCCTGCCTTTTTCAGATGCATACTAATGTACTATATAGTATGTGGAAACTTTCCGGATGACCTACCGCATCCGCCTAGATTCTTAAGTGCGCATATGTTTACTAACCCACGCTACGAGAGTGTCGACTTGTCATAGTTAATAATGGTAGGAGGCACGACGCAGCACCGTCCAAGTGTTGCTTCTCATGGTTAAATAGAACTTCATGTAACATCATCTAAATAAACAACTGACTTGTGGGTTTAAAATTTTTGCGTTGTTATGATGTAATATGTTACGTGAGAATATCAACACGGTGGATCGATTTTGGGTGCAAAAAATATAGTCCCCGTTATCTTCTATTCTAAAGGGAAAGGGAAAAATAATGTCTCTCCTTCTTGTTGCCCTTTCTTTCGTTTCCATGGAAGTGTTTTTATACGTTAATCACTCAGCTGGAGCGATTTCACGGCATCACGACTTGACTGAATAAGATGCTATTTTAGAGAGAGTGTGTGTGTGTGTTTTTGTGTGTGTGTCTTTGGGAACATTTTGAAGAAAATGACGTGCAGGACTGAAGGGCTGGTGTGTTAAATTGCTAAAAAGAAAATTACTGTTGATAATTAAGAACATGTTCGGTTGAGTGTTATTTGTTTTATGAGTAAAAGAGAAAGTAAAAGATTTTAAGAGATAAACTTGCTTTTGGTGGTTGTGTAAACTTTAGATACGTTTACATTTTCAGCATTTGATTAATTACCTTATCCAGAGCGACTTAAAATGATCTCCTTTACACATCCAGGTAGTCATGGGTTACGGGCCTTGCTCAGGGGCCCGGCAGTGCTTGGAATTGAACACACAATGTTGTGACATTGAGCATTCCAACACCTTAACCACTGAGCTACCTTCCCAGTATAAAAACTTAAGGATCAGACCACCATTTATGTTTACTCTGCATAAAAATTCATACACAATGCCAGCTGATGAGGGAAGTCTTAGCCCGTGTCACTGTCTGTAGGTTCCTTAAACAGACCAGGAAAAATCATAATATGGGGTTATACGAGTGTCCTCAGGAGCTCACCGCTCATCTCTGTAGACAGGATGTTCTCATTTAGGGCAGATAGTGAACAAGGGACGTGAATGTAGATTGAGACCGGAGTTGCACTTATTCACTCGCTCGGTCTCACTCGCTCGCTCCATCGCTCTTGCGTGCCGTCTCAGGTTAGAAGACAGCCGTGGCTCTACGACATCACGTCCTCAGTCCTCGGATGGATAATTACTTTTTTTTTTTTTTTTTGCGTTGTAAGACTTTCGAGAGTAGCTTGGACGCCCTCGCAGACTCACTTCCCATCTGCTCTTTTTTTTGCATCGCTGTTTCTATGCTCTTGTTTTCTTCACAGTTCCGGAAAGTGCAAGCATATGTTTGTTTTGTTTGTCAGTGCGCTATTAGCAATCTCTTTCTCCAGGCCTTCCCTTCGGTGCTGATGAGGATAATTAGTGTTGAACCCAAGCCTCAAAAAAACGAGGGAAGAAAAAGAGAGATTTTGTTTTACATGAAGTTCCTAAGGTTCTGTGTCTCTGGACGTGAAACTTTTAATTACCCAGTGATCTCTTCAAGAACTGTTTGCGTTACCTTTTCTTATAGTTTGTACACTATACAAGTTAAATCAGTGTCCTTCACTGGTAACAGACATAGCCTTTTAAACAGGTTCTTCTCTAAACTTTTTTTTTTAAAAAAAAGATAAAACTTTCAGTGGCTGAAAGTTCTAGAAGTCTACAAAACATCATTGGAGGCTAAAATAAAACGCCAAGGTTTTTAACTGAGCATTTTCGTTTTAGAGAGTTTTAAATCTAAGTAGCAGAGCTGAAGATGTTGAGGTTTTCTCTGGGAGGGACTAGGTTGGACAGGATTAGGAACGAGTTCATCAGGGGGACGTCTCATGTTAAAGGTTTTGGGGAAAAATTCAGGGAAGCACAGACTGAGGTGGTTTGGACATGTCCAGAGGAGGGATAGTGAATATATCGGTAGGAGGATGTTAGAAATGAAGCTACCAGGCAGAAGGTAAAGAGGAAGAGCAGAGAGGAGGTATATGGATGCGATAAACGTGGACATGAAGTTAGTGGGTGTGAGTGAAGAGGATGTAGAGAATACGAAAAGGTGGGGACAGATGATTTGCTGTGGCGACCCCCTAAAAGAAAACAGCTGAAAGGAGAAAAAGAAGTTTGTGTCTTTCATTCTTTTTCAGACCTTTTGGATTTGGAGAGCTGCTGTTAAGTGCTTTAGCTTTTCTGTTTTAGTACATTAGCACTTTGGTGATGGCATCCTTGTTTTTAGCAAACACACTTACAGTAAAAATACTCTTTATGTCATTATTTTAATTATAGATTTATTTATTTATAAAATTCATGCTAAAACATTGTGTTAAGGTGAAGACATTTTGTTGCATTTTTGCCGTAAGTGGTGCCGGTGGCTCGGCGACAAGTGGGGCATTAGAATCGTTTGCACAGCGCCGGAGTGAGCTGAGCCATTGGGTTTATGTGTTTGTGAGGAGGTTTTGGTACTGAGCCACAGTGCTGATGATCATCAAGCAGGGAGCCGTTTCCTGTTTTAGAGCTGTAGCTTCATGGTCCTTAAGGTAATGTAAGCGGGCAGCACAGACACTTGTGCCGCTGATACAAACCGCCACCCGCTGCGGTCCGTCCCTCTGTCTTGATCCTTTGCTCCACAGCCTTGAGCGTTGGCGAGGACGAGACAGAGCCTTTCTCAGATTTTACTCAAATTGGGACAGTGTTGCTTTTACGTTTTTCAGAGAAAAAATAAACTAGTTTCCTTGTTGCATTTCTAAGGCTAAATAATAAGCATGTATAATTTGCGGGACTTAAAAAATGCTTTAAACATCATAGACAATAACATTAGTCTGGATTTAAAAGCATCATGACATTATTTTTACTTGGAAATGAAGCCCTTGAACTCTTGATTCAAATCTCCTTCAATGATGGCTATAATGAAAGAGCTGTAAACTCACGTCTATATACTCTAGCAAAGCTTACACAGCAAGTATTGGAAAAGTGGTGGCTCATGGTTAAGGTGTTGGACCACCGACCCGAAGATTGTAGGTTTGATACCCAGCTCCCACCAGGCCACAACTGTTGGACCCCTAAGCAAGGCCCTTAACCCCTAATTGCTCAGTTGTATAAATGAGATAAATGGTAAGTCCCTCTGGATAAGGGCATCGGCCAAATGCTGTAAATGTAAATGTCTGTTTGGCCTTTGACCTATTTTTTTTGTGGGACATTTTAAAACAATAGCAGCCAAATGTGTTGAATTGAGGCATTTACTCATTAAGTCCCTTGTTTTTGACAGCTAGGGGTGGGGAGTTTTTTTTTTAAATTGCATTGTCCTTTTAATTGCATTTGGTCACTTTTAATTTTGTCCTTAATCTGACTTGTTTCTCTATTCCGTTTTTGGTCTGTAGTTTGTTTTCGACTATGGTGTACAGATCTGTAAAGTCTGAGAGGCCTTATTTGTCTGTCTGAGGTTAAATAGGTCTGAAGGCTGTCCCTTGGTTATTTGTCTGTGTGTGTCTGGCAGGTGCCAGTGTAAAATAGGTCTGAAGGCTGTCCCTGGGTTAGTCATTGAAATTGTGTGTGTTTGGCAGTTGTCCCAGCAGTGCCAGTGCAACCATGTCACACTCGTACCTAATTGATATCCCATCTTTATCTGTACACACAATGCGGCCTGGTCATCCCTTAAGGTTAAAAGCATCCACCTAGTCCTGCTGTTGGATGGATTTATTCTTCCTGAAAAATAACTTCCGTCAAACCTCCCCGCAATTTAGTCATTAGCCCATTCCTGCCCACCAGGCCGCTCAGTCACTCCATACCTGCAGACCAGCAACGGTAAAAGCTCAGCTGTGCTTTCCTCAAAGCACCAGGACTGTATGTGCCTTCTAAATCCAAACAACCCTGATAGGTCAATGTTAGAAGAGCATTTTCCTTTGTCGGGATTCTCAATGTTCTTGCAATCCCTGATTAACGGTTTTGATTGGTGGTAAAAAGGCATTTTGTATAATTTTCTATAAAAATTATTTGTAGCGTTAAACCCAGCCTTAAATAATTTTGCAATTGAGAGGATGTACTTTTCGCAAATGGCAGAATGAATTCTCAGTAACGAATAAATTCCCAGCCTTTCAAATGATCTGACGTGTCTGCTTCCGAGTTCTAAATATTGATCATCTTTTTTTAGGACAAGCTATAAGCTTCTTATATTTCCGGTACTTTCTTCACTCTGCGGTCGAATTTCTGTCTTTGTTTTCTGAGGCTTGTCCTTTTCGGTCACAGTTTCTCAGCCAACTTACACAATCAAATTCTCTGCAAAAATTAGCTCACCTGATAACATCAAACGCAAAAATAACCTCGACACACGCCTCTTTCTCACTAAAACCGTGCAATGTCTTTTTAATAGTGTCAACAGCTGGAATCAACGGCCATCGCGGCTGCTGAGCCTACGATTCATGTGCACGGCACTTCAGATAGTGCAGTAACCTGCAGTCCATCTGGCTGTCTTATTATTCCCCTGAGGAACCCAGAGAGTTAGGGCAGCCCGAGCTCTGGGGAGCTGTTCTTAAACATGGCTTCTTTGTGCCACGTAGTTGTTACAGACTCTTTGTTGGATCCCTTTCTTCCTATTTTATTATAACAACTCATTTCTGGCCCGTATTTTGCCTGAGAATAATGCGATCTGTCTGCGTCACTGCCCTATGGAGGCACATTGGCGTATTTGACGGTGCATTAAATTGAGAATCGTAAGCAGAGGTGATAAATGGTACTATATCTGTGTTTGTTCTAACGTCTGGCCAAGATATAGTGATGCACCTGAGGTTTTATCAGCCTTGACCACTGGCTAGTATTAGCGCAGCGTTTTTTGTCTATAAACTTTAGGCAGGACTGGAAAACTCTGTTTTCTGTTAAGCTAAATGAAAAAATCTGTTTGCATGTGCAGTTGGTAAGAGTGAGCCCCAGAAGATGGCTGAATCTTCAGGAGTACCAGAGCAAGAAGCTGATGCAGGACTGCGGAGTAGCCGTCCAGCGCTTTTTTGTCGCCGACAATGCTTCAGAAGCCATGGATGCTGCAAAAAGGCTAAGTAAGTAACAAACAAGTTATCATGCAAACTCATTCAGCAGTGTTGGTTAATAAAGACCTTTTTCAAAACAAAGGTCTGGGTTTATTGTTGCATGGTGCATAACATACAATGAGTTTACAGAATGTACATTTTTTTAGCAATAAACAACACAATTTTTGTGCAAGTTGTTACAGATTCACTTTGTTACACAACAATAGCAAGTCTGTCTGTCTAAGCCGCTTGCTAGCTGCTTGCCGCACACTTTTTTTCTTGCAGGTGGGAGACCCGTCTCCAACCCACACCATACTCTGTGCAGGAAAATTTCTAGCACCGACGTAGCATTCCAATTAGTCGACTGCTGTGTTATCATGGAAGGGACATTCTTAATATTACATGTATGGGAACATAGATTCCCTGTAACCATTGCTTACTATGGCGTTTTCAACTTCACGCTCCAGATGTTTGGCTTGTGAAGTGGGTTCAGATTTCAGCTTGCCCATGAGCTCTGTGGTGCCAGCCAAGCCTGTTGTTAGATGTTAAAAGTTATGAGATTTCTCACAGTGGCCAAGGAGCTTTAACCGGGGATAAACGAAGGTTCACCACAGCCACCCTGTCTAAGCTATGGGAGTGTGATTCATCCTGGCTTTTTTTCTGCAAGCTGATCCCTCAGCTGTCTACTTAAGGCTTTCTAATCTGCCCTTTATCTTGCTGCTCACAGTAGGCCTTGGGTCTGCCACATGTACACACAGTTGGCTAGCTGGTAAAGTGCAGAACAGCTTTGAAATGAAACCAGTCCCACTGATGATTCCTCGTTTGTTCTCGGTGCATCATTGCTCGTACAAGTGAGGTCACTCTGCCTGTCAGGACATGCATGGCAGACACATCGAAGCAGATTTTCAGGACGCACTCTATCCGGATTTTGTCAGCGACACTATAATCTCAATTTCTATCTAAGCACACACTCTGCTACACAGCGGGTCTCTGAGGGTTGAGGTGACCAAGCGAGAAGCAAATGGATTTCTGTCAGAGAGATGCGGCCTTGAGCTTTTTCTTTCCCCGAGACGTGCCGGACACGCACTCCCTCTGCTCCTTTGCGCACCCAGTTTTACCCAAGCTGCAATGCAGCTGACAGCTCAATTGGAAATGCTTGCTCATACACTCGGGCTTTTTCAGACACACAGCAAAGATGCTTCAGTGGGCTATGATTTATTACCATTGCAACTTTAGGGAGTTTAAATCCGCACCATATGGAGAGGTTAGAAAATATAGTAAACCTTTTGGTACGAGGTGACGCTATTTTCCTGAGGACAGGCTGTTCCTAGGGAAAGAAACTATTTGTTTGAGTCTTTTTTTTTGTATAACTGTTCCACTTTCCTCTCTGGTTTGTCTGGAAAAAAAGGACCATCAGGATCTAAAGTTCTGTCCTAAAAGACTTACTAGACTGGCAACTTTAAATAAATTAAATTTCTGCTTTATTTGCTGACAGGCTGTTGAGCTTCAATGCTAATGAAAGCAAGTCCGAAAAGCGTTTCCGTTTGACTTTTAAACAGCCTCTCCATGGTGTTGAGTGACCTAACTGTCAAAGAGGCAAACCTCATGCTGCTTTCATCAGTCACAGGTTTGATATTATGCAGCGTCGGCACATAAGCTCACATACTGCGGCTAAAAAACTCAACCGGTGCATTTGATTGAAAGATGAAGTGGGCTAAGAAATAGTAAATGAAATCGGCTGGAGGAGACGTCCTGAGAATGTGACAGCTGTAAATCTGTGTCATTCTTATTTTTTACCCCAGTGATTCTTTATGCAAATGCGAAAAGAATTTATGTTTTTGTGCCGAAACTAGCGTGGTTTGTACACGTGCACTAGATTCTATAATACACTCCTATGTGAGATGGATTGTAACCCCAGTGTGCCCCTGCCATCTTTTTTTGAGAAAGCGTCTAATGAAGACAAATTCATGTTTTCCTCGGCTCTCCCAGCTAAGCCGTTCTTGTGATTTCTTCAGCCAATAAGCAAGCTCCATTATTTTGGCCTTCAGCTTGTGCCACTGGCTGGGTTGACATGTGTGTCTACTGGCTGCACAGTGATGGATTTTCCTCTTAGAATGTTCCAGATCATTCTGTCTGGATTTCGTAGGGAGGTCTGTGTCCGCCAGGGATGGATGCTGGACCCTAATGTGACTCTGGGGAAAAAAAAAAAAAAAAATTCGTCCTTATATTTTGTGTTATCGTCTATCACATAATACCACGTAGTCCAAATGTGAGATTTCTGATTTGATAGCCTTGAAAAATTTTTGCTTTGCGATTGCTTTAAAAAAAAAAAAAAATTAGCTTAATTATTTAACAAATATCCAGCGGAATGTTTGAAGTTTAAATGTCTATCTGATAAATTCCAATGATCACTATCATCATTTGCCATCAATTTTTGTTTCTAGCTTTGTTCTTGAACTTTTTTCACTTGGCGCATTTTTAGGCCTATCCTCCTTCTCCTTCCACATTATAATAATAATATTCAACTTCATTGTCGTTGTGGAAGGTACGTGTACAGAGCCAATGAAATGCATTTTTCGCATATCCCATCTTGGTAAGTTGTCGGTCAGAGCGCAGGGTCAGCTATGATACAGCGTCCCTGGAGCAGGAGGGGTTAAGGGTCTTGCTCAAGGACCCAACGGTGGTTGACTTGCCGGAGGTGGGGCTTGAACCCAGGTGTTTCTGGTCTTCAGATTAACAACTCAGCACCTTAACCATTTGAGCCACCCTGCCCCCTAAATTATCTACTTAAGCGAAGAGAAGACCAGTGCATATGAATTTATTTATCCAGAGTATGATTATTCAGACTTAACGTTGCCATTTTACTTCGGCGTACAAATCTCTTGTGTGCTTATTACTGATGTGGTCGAGTTTGATTAAGACCACATCAAGTACTTTTCATCTAAAACGTATGCCTACTATTGCAGTCTGCAGAAGTAAAGCATGGTCACATATTTTGCCAAAGAAAACCCTTTTAAAGAACCTTTGATTAAGGTGATTTAGCAATAACCTGCTGTCGCTGTGTTCATTTCAGCACTGATTTTCTTTCCTTTTACAGAGGATGAGATTGTTCCACTGATCGGTATCAGCTCAAATCGTCCCCCCCCCCCTTACAATTTTGTTTAATGGCGGATATGATCCTGACAAGGCTTAAGGCAATTTCTAACTATTTAAGGATTACTCTTTAATTTATTATTTATTCTCATTAATTTTTAGTAAGAACATGATCTCGAGAAGCTGTTTTTGCTCACCAGGGATTTGGAGATAGACTATGCCGGGATGTTCTAGCAGGTATCCATAGGGACCATTTTAGGTATGGTTTTAGGAAACTTTTAGTGACACCCTTGGAATTAGATTTTGGGACAGTCTTGGAGACACTCCCGTAACTGATATAGGGAGAGGATTTTGGTGTAAGGGATTTAGTGACTTTCTAGATGTTGGTTATATATTGGTGCAATTGCCTCGGTCACACTATGGAGGCCAACAAGATGCTTGTTCAATGTTAGTCATTTAAAGATCATCCGGTCTACAGCAACCTTGTGTGTGGTATCATCTGTATTTACAAAACAAATTATTACCTACAAAGCCCAGGTTTTGGTACTTTTAGTCCTACTGCCAATTTGATTTGATCTACAACCTTCTTAATCAAGGGCAACGAGATGGTCCACCTTTTTAAACCATCTTTGGCTGAAGACAGACTAACTAACAGGTTTTTGGCTGAAGAGTATTTTAAGCCTCTGGCATAACTATTCTGGCATGTAGATCCAATTGTAGTGAATCCCACAAAGCACTTATGTGTGTTACTCTAGATGTCCTGAGTCCTGATCTGAGTTCTGAGCTGAGTGTGTACTTATATTAATACTCATTATACATATATAAATTTACAAAATCACCTGGCCTGGCACCATCATGATCAACCAATTCCAACTTGAGCACATTAGGATTCTGGGTTTTCTGAGATTCAGTGAGGTTGTCCTATTTGTGGCACACTCTGTCACCTCCATTCTCTGCTTTTCATAGCGAATTTTAGCTGCCAGTGTCTACACTTGGCTGTGGAGTCAGTAACCAAGTTCCTATGAGATGCTCAAAACAACCCTGCTTTGCTACCTAGACTCTTGCTTCAGGCATTTTTTTTGACATAAGCTATTGTGGACCATATGTCTTTCTCTGAACTTTCCATGTTTGAACCATCATCCTTGCTGTCTTTCTGTCGAGTCTCTGCCACCAAACGCGATGAGCCGAGACTTTTAGTGTTTAACAGATTGGCACAAATGACCTGCATCAACCGTCACGCTTTTAATGCCCATTAGTTGACACAAATCATGTTGCATGTTCTGTTTCTCTTTATAAATACTCTAATGCATGATAATAAGCATTTAAAGGTTATTGCACTGTCTTTGTCACCTAAGGCTGATCGGTGGTTGCCTTTAATGAGAATAATGATGATAAAGTTCCTTTGCTGTTTTTGGTCACACTGGTTTCTTAGACAAGTTGATAAATGACGAATTGATTCCCAAACCGTTACCATCACCTTTATTTTGACGGGCATGGTCTATTTCAAGATAACCCTGGTTCTGTCTATAGGGTCCGAGGCGCTCACGGAGTTAAAACATCGCCTCAAAGCCTCAAAAGATCGAACAACATAGATTTTCTATGTCGAGACGCGATGGTATGTTCGGTGGCCAGACATCTTGCAGAGATTCTTAACTAACTTTCTTTTTTTTTTTTTTTTTTTTTTTTGTTTTGTTTTGTTTTTGTTTGTTTATTTGCCTCATGTCCTGCTGAGCTTTTTAGTATTCCTAAATAACTATACGGAGACCTTTTGAAATCCTAAAGGAATACAACCTCCTATAATGGCGCGCATACACCAAGCACCTACTATAAAAAAATCTCTCTTTATGAATCATAAAGAACTGTAATTGGCCGGGTGATTTGTGCCTCCATGGTGGAACAATAGCAAAGGCTTTCAAATGATTCTGCGAATCCATCGGCGGAGAGGCACAAGCTGCGTTTCACACAGCTCACAAATCAAAATGTAATTTAGCCTTCCTGACGGCTCCTACGAATTGGCATTACCCGCGAAGCATTACGACTCGCTGCGCCACCGTATCCCTTCGCTGCTCGGTCACGAGCTACGACGCCATTACTTCACTAATGCACGCTCCAAATTGCTTGTTTTATTAGAGCTATTCTATGCTCCGTTGAGCGCTAAATTTGTACGAAAAATGCAGCGTTATTATTTTTTTTTTCCTCCTGCCGAATTCGTTTCAGATCTTGGTTCTCTTGCACGAGAGCGTAAGTATGTGTGTGTAAATTGAGTGCGCAGTGACCATCAGCAGAGCAAGATTTAGAATGCAGATGACCCTTCGGAAATAAACAGCGAAAACCGGCAAACCTGGCGCCTGTGATTTTCGCCGAGGGTTCCAGTCACTTTCCCGAGCATGGAGTTAAATTACTGCGGCTGAAATGGCTTTTGTCGAGGTGTAATAGAGTTGTGTTAATGTAGCAGCTGTTGTTTTACATCGTCTCGTTTAGAAGATGAAAGATTTGATGATGCTCATGAGAGAACTCGGAATTATGGCCGCTTTTGTATTTACATACAGACGCACGCTTTCAATGTGGGTAGATGGTTGGAATAAGGGGGGGATCGAGTTTAGGATGTGATGCTTGGGCATGTGTGTGTGATTAAATGTGTGTGTGTGTAAAATATAAAACGGTCACTCTCTACACGTGTCTTAAATGTGCTGGCGTTTATAAGTCACTCTTTTATTTTTGAAATTAGCTTGACAAGGAAAAAAAAAAACCTTTACCGGCTCGCCAATAAGATCGGGTATTGATGATGATAATAATAATAATAATAATAATGATGATGATGATACATTTTTTAGATTTTTTGATTTGTCATTCACTTGACATGTAGTTTAAAACCTATAAAGTATCGCAAGTCTCTTTTTTTCTAAAATATACTTTGATACACGGTAAAATTGGTTCCTTGCCATATTCCAACTTAGATAACTAGGTTCCGAACTCAGGTTCCGCCAGGCACGGTGTCCCTGGAGCTTGGGGTGGGCTAAGGGCCTTGCTCAAAGGCCCGAAAGTGGCAACTTGGCAGTGGAAACAATTAAGAACATCTGCTGGAGGAAGAGACATAGGAGGACACTGCAGGACACCGGCCCTCCAGGACCTAGTTGCTCTACACTAACAAAAGGATGCCCTTCTTGCCTATGGTACATGGGTATCATTGTTCACTTAAAAAATCGCCACAAAGCCAGTTATTTGTATAGGGAATAATATCCTCAGAATTAAAATCTTGACGTTCTTGTATTTTTAAAGTGGAATTAATTCGGTAAAGTATTTTACCTCATACAAAACATTTATTTATTTATTTATTTAAAAAAAAAGCCAACAGTGCTATTCTGCTGGCGGTTTGGTTTTGTTAACAGACTTCTTATATCCCGATATCATGCTGTGTGGGTTTTTCATCTTGTCATATTTCCCACCACTGCTCCATATCAGTTTTCTCCAGGCGAAGACTCTCATCGATCCTCAGTGTGAGAGAAGAGAAAGATGAGAAGCTCTCAAAGTTCTAAAGATTTCTATTTTAAAACAGATGTTCGGAACTCCTATCCTCAGGCAGCTGTTTGTTTGCTTTGTTAATTGATTTTTAATTACCTAAAACTAAATTGGCGTGACCGTGTTTGGATTCTTGTAATCTGGTGTGTTGTTTAGAGGAAAAAAAAAGAGATGTTAAGTATTTACTGAGAGATCCAGGTATGTGTGTGTGTTAGTTATTTAAAAGCAGCTGTTTTGTGTCTGAATCATACAATGTAAATAAAAAACAAAACAAAGAGGAAATAATATTATTTTTGGTGTTACTATTAGCGGTGTGACGAGACATCCCACGAAACGAGATATCAAACGATTCAGGAGACGAGACAAGAGTTTTAGACTTTTTAATGGAATCCTCAGTGATAAAATACAGGGAAAAAAATAGTCTTTTATTTAATTGAAAAACACAAAATGCAGTTTAAAATCAACTTTAATACTAATGTAAATACATTCATTTATTAATATATTAATATAAAACAATCTCAAAATGAAAAAAAGCTTATCAGGTAAACAAATAGGTTAGAAATAAAAAAAAAACCCATTAAAAACAATTCTAAAAAATAAAATAAATCTAAAAAAAAAAACCATTTTTATCGATGGATCCAATATTACAAATCTGATAACCGTTAATGGAACAAAAAAGCTTAAATATTGCTGAAAACATCTGTAAAACCGATTATCGGTCGACCTCTTCTGTAAATAAATTTTATACGTTTTTTTTTTTTTTTTTTTAAGAAAAATCATTATTTCTATATTTTGTTTTTGACACTGTGTGTGTGTGTTTGTGCGCATCACTAACACACCACCAACAAGCTGCTTAATTTTGCCAGATGTTATAATGGTGCACTTATTGAAGATAATATTTGCTGGCTTTTTACTTCCGCTTATAGACTGATGCATTTTATGGCGTAAACATATCCCAGGTTGGACAGCAGCATCAATGTTTGATTACTTAGTCAGAGAAGCTTGGACAGAGTGAAAGTGTGTGTGTGTGTGTGTGTGTATGTAATGATACACTGAGCTCCGAATAAGGCTGTTTGCTGCTCTACTTAAGTGGAAAGTCGTATTCGGGCTCATCGGAAACATCTGACTGTGTGTATAGCTGCACAAAGCTGGAAGCGGCCTCGCATAATAAGCTGATCCTGGACTTCGATTTAAATCCAATGTGGTGGAACACAAAGCCTGCAAAATCCAATTGTCTGTAAATGAACTTCATTGCAAACCAAGTGGAAGATTTCTCTCGTTTTACTTTCTCATTTTTTCATTCATTTATTTTTTTTTTGACAGATTTTGATTAACGATCCGGAAAGTTTACGTTTAGTCGTTACTTATAATCGTAAAGACGACACGTTGTGCTCCCCCCCCCCCCATTTCCACATGGTCTCCTGTGAGTTCGCTCGCTTTATGTGTCAGCTTTCGGGTTTGAGGTCACGCAAACACACAAACACCTCCCGGGCCTCGTCCAGAAAGAAGCGGTTTCCTACCCAGTTTTTAGCGTTTTCCCTGCCAGCTAAAGGAAATGAAAAAAGCACGGGGGGGGGGGTGGGAGGGTGTGAGGGTGGAGGAGTGGGCCGGAGACGCAGCACAAGACAAATGGTGGTGTACCGAATTGCTTTATATAGCCTTTTTTCAAAGCCGAGCTGTCAGAGATAAACATACGACTAAAGAGAGCGTGTGTGAGTGGAGGAGAGCGCCGCTAATCCCTCGGATTGCTCCGCTTGGCCCGCGTCCTCCACCGGCTCAAAGATACCTCAGCGGAGCACGTGGAGATTTTATTAAGCTTCTGAGTATCTAAAAGCCTGTGAGACTCATTAGCGGATCCGGGATCAGGGGTCATCTCCTTACAAGGGAAGCCTGAGACAGGATCACTAACTTAATCTGCTTTAAAACTGAGAGGGTTAAAAAAAGATTGCAGCACAAAATACCAAGTGTGAATTATTCCAAATACTAACAATATAAATATGCTAATAAAATAACACTAAATAAATACTAACAAAAAAACCGTCGTATATCTTAGAATTATTTAAAATATTAATATTTATGTAGTATATGAAAAAAATGTATATTATATTATTATAGATATATATATATATATATATATATATATATATATATTTTATTTTTACTGTTTTAGTAAATAGGACTGCAGTGTGTGTGTGTGTGTGTGTGTGTTTTAAGCTTAACTGCCTCATTAGACCCTCTCAGTCTTGTTGTTTTCTGCTCTGTTGTACACAGTGCAGTCAGCGAGCTCGTAGGTTCAGACAGGTCAGCCACTCGCACTCTAACCACAGTCTGTTTTCTGTCATCCACTAACAAATTACACACACACACACACACACATGACCACACACACAGCACTTATATGAAATATTATACATATATATCCACCTGTCTGTTCATCCAGCAAAGTATAAAACTTTTAACAAATCTTTTGTTCATTCACCATCATTGATTATATTCCGACACCTCTACTAATTCTGAAATCCACCGCAAAGACCAAACATAACACTTACCTGAGGACGGGATTTAATTAAGCGGCCAGCAGGTTCTTACGGCCCGCGCTCCTCCCGTGCGCTGTGATGAGGCCATTCTAATAATGAATAGCTTGAGAAGACCACAAACCAATTAGCCAGTGACATTTGGAGATACTGCCTAGAGCCGAGCGTACGGACGCAGCTTAGCCCTTTCTTTTCTGAAATGCCATGTCAAGTTTGTTGGACATGATCTTACACATACAGTATGCATGTGGATGTGCTGGGATCTTGTAGCCTCAGCGAAAATTCATTTATGTTCCGGTTCATTAACAGTGATTTGAGGAATCGGTCGCTTTAAGGCATGCGCTTCGAGGAAATGTATTAGTTACCTGGTGCCGTGAGGTGTTTTATTCCAGTTATACCACAGCAGTTTGATAAACACTGTATATTTTATGTCTGTAGTGATGCGGTTAATGGCTCCATTCAGCTTTACTGATAACAAAGAAAGAACTGACACAAGAGACTTCTTACAAAAATGCTGAATAACTCCTACAAGCACGGTCAACAATTCAAGCTAATAAATATTAGGACACGTTAGCTAACAGGTGTAGTTAAGTTGCAGTAGTTAATTTAAATTGGAAGAAAACTACCAGCTACTGATAATACAGAATTACTCACCAGACTCTGAACAAGCAGAATGGCGGAACCCAACTACGCTGATAGAAATGAGTATGTATAAATGCAGGTGTAATGCAGGTGTAATGCAGGGTGTAAATGCAGGTGTTAATGCAGGTGTAATGCAGGTGTAATGCAGGTGTAATGTAAGGTGTAATGCAGGTGTAATACAGGCGTAATACAGGCGTAATAGAGCAGCTGTTTAAATTGCAACAAAAACTACAATCAGAGGTGATGAACCGACTAATGTGTTGATTAAACCATGATATATTAGCCTCGGTTATAGATTACCTACCCGTACTCTGACCAATAGGAACCCAACTATGCTGTGATATATTAGCCTCAGTTATAGATTACCTACCCGTACTCTGACCAATAGGAACCCAACTATGCTGCGATATATTAGCCTCAGTTATAGATTACCTACCCGTACTCTGACCAATAGGAAACCCAACTATGCCTGTGATATATTAGCATCAGTTATAAATTACCTACCCGTACTCTGACCAATAGGAACCCCAACTATGCTGTGATATATAGCCTCAGTTATGATTATCTACCCGTACTCTGACCAATAGGAACCCAACTATGCTGTGATATATTAGCCTCAGTTATAGATTATCTACCCGTACTCTGACCAATAGAAGAAACCAACCCAACTATGCTGCGATATATTAGCCTCAGTTATAGATTACCTACCCGTACTCTGACCAATAGGAACCCAACTATGCTGCGATATATTAGCCTCAGTTATAGATTACCTACCCGTACTCTGACCAATAGGAACCCAACTATGCTGTGTGATATATAGCCTCAGTTATAGATATCTACCCGTACTCTGACCAATAAGAAACCCAAACTATGCTGTGATATATTAGCCTCAGTTATAGATTATCTACCCGTACTATGGACCATAAGGAACCCCAACTATGCTGTGATATATTAGCCTCAGTTTATAAGATTATCTACCCGTACTCTGACCAATAGGAACCCAACTATGCTGTGATATATTAGCCTCAGTTATAGATTACCTACCCGTACTCTGACCAATAGGAACCCAACTATGCTGTGATATATTAGCCTCAGTTATAGATTATCAGTATAGATTACCCGTACTTCCTGAACCAATAGGATTACCACTAACCGATGCTATGCTGTGATATATTAGCCTCAGTTATAGATTATCTACCCGTACTCTGACCAATAGCTGAACCCAACTAGATATATGCTGAATACTATGCTGTGATATATTAGCATCAGTTATAAATTACCTACCCGTACTCTGACCAATAGGAACCCAACTATGCTGTGATATATTAGCATCAGTTATAAATTACCTACCCGTACTCTGACCAATAGGAACCCAACTATGCTGTGATATATTAGCATCAGTTATAAATTACCTACCCGTACTCTGACCAATA
This sequence comes from Bagarius yarrelli, assembly GCA_005784505.1. NCBI lineage: Eukaryota > Metazoa > Chordata > Actinopteri > Siluriformes > Sisoridae > Bagarius > Bagarius yarrelli. The sequence continues at coordinate 226,003 of VCAZ01000171.1, read as the reverse complement.
GGAACCCAACTATGCTGTGATATATTAGCATCAGAGCTAATACAGTGCTTCTGGAGCACTTGAAGGTTAAGGGGCTTCACTCAGGGCCAGCCTAGCGATGCTTTAACTAAGAAGAAGTATTTAGTACGGTCATATTCTTTCGAGAGAGGCATCATCATTTACACAGATAAAAGCTTAACGATGATGACACCCCATCGGTGACTCAGACAACTGTCTGCTCTAATGCCTTTCGCACGCTTCCTCAGACCTCCGAGATGATAATAGGAATGATGGCCGTCTTGTTAAAATGGCACTGCGTTTAAATTGCAACAGCTTCCATCGCCGCGTCTTGTCATCTTTAGGATCGTCATAATCCAGGGGCAGGCGTGGGTTTAATTAGCGGAAGGCCTCAGCGTGACCCGCACTTCAGGCATGTCAGACATGCACATGTTTTCTACTGGATGCATAAAATTGTGTAATTTATTAATTTAACCTCTTTATTGAATTAGAGTTCTGTAATTGTGCATTATCAGGCATAGTGCAGAAGATCCGTCTAAGCCCTCCAGTGAATGTTAACATGTGCATGGGGGATTTACGACACAGTTCCCCACAGTTTTTTCCCCACCTACTTTTTAAGTGGAATCACAAAATTTTGTAGGAAATGAAAGACTCCATCGTTTGTCAATGCAAAACTTTTTTTCTCGAAAAACTCGAAATACCTACACAGAAACACTTCCAAAGAGCAGAAATCCAAACCAGGTTCCACTCCGGTCCAGGAATCGGATGCTACATCAAATACAAGCTCACAAGATAGCGAGGAACCTAGAGGAACCGAGACACAGATGCTAAGTACTCGTGAACTGGCGTCGTTTTATAAGCGAGTCCTTCGCTCTTTCTGGCTGCTTAGTGACATGCGAGACAGGACAACATTGTGGCAGAGCGAAGCTCAGCCAAGCATGCTGCCGCCGCCGCCGTTGGTAAATAAGCTTCAAATTAATTTGAGCTCATTAATTGGAAATTGCTTGCCTGGGGATTTCTGTGCTCTCCCAATTACTTACCATGCGAACAGAGATGTAGGGACACGGTCGTTTTTTTTTTTTTCTTTCTTCATCTTAAGAAAGCGTCGAAACGGTGACGAATGAGCGGGGAGCAAACACACGGTTTGTTAAGGGAATAGAATGTCAGGGATTTCTTTTGTTAGGTGCAGGAGATTTTTCTGACCTTTCAGAAGACTTTATTGCGCTTCGGCTTAGTATTTAAATTGATTCCGTCTCTGAAGAAAAGCACGGGATGAACTTGTAGTCTGAAGTCTTGTTTCTCCTGACGCTTTTAATCAGCTACAAACAGATGGTGGTAGAAAACCAGCTTTAAGCTTGACAAACCCTAGGCAACCTTCGAACCCGGCTTTGTGTGTCGCTGCGTGAGTCTCTGTGACAACTTCAACGCCAATATAAATCAAGACTGCTGTCTTTTTCCTTCACAGCATTTCTCAGACGTCCTTCGATCTACATTTATCTCTTTTATGCAACACGCCAATTAGATTAAGGGCCTTGCTCAGGGGCCCAAGTGTAGCAACTTGGTGGTGCTGGAAATCGAACCCCGATCTTCCAGTTAGCCGTCCTTAACTGCCTTACCGCTTCCCACACAATACTGAACAAATGTCCAGAAAAGCTCAAATGGAAATTTTTGGTTTGTGGACCAAACCAGATCAACGCAGAGGTGCTGGGCTTTAAACTCATAACATTCTGCATGTATAACCACTCAGCCACCACATTTTATTTTCAGTAAATTCTTTATTAGGACATTAAATCATAGAGTGATCCATTCTGACATGCTGGTTTTGGGAAGCGTGTCCGGTAGACAGCTCGTTGAGTGCGGTGCCCCTCTGGTTGCTCACTTTTCTCCCAGAGTTTTGCATCTGTTTGGCTTGAATGACAGGGATTTTTGCCAGCTTGGAGTGGTGTGTTGTCGTCCAGATGATCGCCTGTCATAACTTACTAGTTGAAGCTTCTACAGGTTCCTCTGAGAGCCATAAAGGTTTCCGAGGCGATGCTTCAGATCTTCCGAACCCGATAACGTCTGTCTGCACGCCGCTTATCTCTGCATGAACGTATGCGCGGCATTTGTGTTTCCCGTTTCTAACCGCTTTCTCCACCTCTCTTATGTTTTTTTTTTCTCAGATGCTAAAGAAATCGTTCTAAAAGCTCAAATCCTGGCAGGAGGGCGAGGCAAAGGGGTGTTTGACAGCGGCCTGAAAGGTGGAGTGCACTTAACCAAAGAGTGAGTGAGTTTCTGCTCGAGAAGATTGGAGACATTGTCTTCTCTCTTTTTTTTTTTTTTTTTTTTTTTTTCCAAATTGACAAGCTGCAGTCAGTTTCTTTTTGCATGCTCACCATTTTGCACTGTTTTCTCAGCCGTATCGGCCCTCGGGCCTCCATCTGTTGCCCTTTTTTTTTTTTTTCTCTTTTTTTTTTCCCACCCTCACCCTTTATATGAAAATATTTTTTTCCTTAACAAGGTGTTTCATGTTTTCTCAGCCCGGCAGTGGTGCAAGAGCTGGCCAATAAAATGCTCGGCTTCAACCTGACCACCAAGCAGACGCCGAAAGAGGGTGTCAAGGTCAACACGGTGAGTTTGCCTCCAGAAAGCGGGAGCCGTCTTCCTCACGCTCGATCTTTTACCTCACCGCTCATAATCCTCTATTCCATTCCATTAAATTAATGACCGAGCTCTGGCTCAGATTGTGGGAAAAAAAATCCCATTAGCATTTTTTTTTCTCTGTACCGCACCTTGTCCTTTTTTTTTATTTTTCTACAAAAAAAAAAAGGATGTGAGACTCGCGCACTTTGAAGCCTGTTCCCATTCTTAAATTAAAAAAAAAAAAAAAAGATTCTAGTTATGAAAACATGTGAAAACCAAAGCCATTAAAGAGCCGACGTGTCATTCGTCTCTGTTGCTAACAGGCCGAGGAGACATCACTGTCTCGTCTCTTTTCACAATTTCTCTCGCACACTCTTGTGTATCTGTTACACTGAAAATGAAAACACACACATGCCTCCATTTACAGGTCATAAATGCTGTATGCTGCTTGTGTAAGTGCTTTGTGTGAAAGGAGGTTGGAACATTGTGTCCTGAGAAACATCTCACACACACACACACACACACACACGGCACCCTCTGCATCCTGACAGCCTGCTGGAGAAACAGAACAAAATGCAGCTCACTTTTACATCGGATTTATCCGTTCACTGTAAAAGTAAAAAAAATGTGATCTTTTATCTTTTATGTATTTAAACTCGGTTCTAATTCTGTCAGTTTTAGTTATGGAGGCGTGGCCTCTGTGGCTGTCTTCTCTAGTAAAGTGGGTGTGGCCTCTGTGTCTCAGTCCTAGTAAAGAAGGCGTTACCTCTGTGTGCCCTAGTAAAGGAAGTGTAGCCTCTGACTGTCAGCCCAGCTGAAGGGGGCGTGGCTTGTGAGCCCAACTCATGGAGGCGTGGCCTGTGCTGCTATCAGCTTTACTAAAGGGGGTTTGGCCTGTGAGGCTGTCAGCTCTACTGAAGAAGGTGTGGCCTATGAGGCTGTCAGCCCTACTGATGGAGGTGTGGCCTGTGCGGCTATCAGCTTTACTAAAGGGGGGTGTGGCCTGTAAGGCTGTCAGCTCTACTGAAGAAGGTGTGGCCTGGACTATTAGCTTTACTAAAAAAAAGGGCTGGGGGGGGGTGGGGGGCGTGGCCTGTGAGGCTGTCAGCCCTACTGATGGAGGCGTGGCCTGTGAGGCTGTCAGCCCTACTAATGGAGGTGTGGCCTGTGAGGCTATCAGCCCTACTGATGGAGGAGTTGAGGCGTGGCCTGTGAGGCTATCAGCCCTACTGATGGAGTGCGTGGCCTGTGAGGCTATCAGCTATCCCTACTGATGGAGGCGTGGCCTGTGAGGCTATCAGCCCTACTGATGGAGGCGTGGCCTTGCTACTGTGAGGCTATCAGCCCTACTGATGGAGGCGTGGCCTGTGAGGCTATCAGCCATCCCTACTGATGGAGGCGTGGCCTGTGAGGCCGTCAGCCCTACTGATGGAGGCGTGGCCTGTGAGGCTGTCAGCTTTACTAAAGGGGGTGTGGCCTGTGAGGCTGTCAGCTCTACTGAAAGAAGCGTGATCTGTAATAACTGCTAGTAGCTCTATTGGAGTATTTATTTTTATTGTTTTTGAATTACTTCCTTCCTGTGTGTGTCAATGTCTTTGCCAGAACTTCGAGTTAGTGTGTGTGTGTGTGTGTGTGTGTGTGGCAGGGTTGAAGGGTTGAATTGTTAAGCTGTTAACGGGCAGTAATTGTGTTGTCGTTTTCTGTTTCCACCACAAACTCTTTAGTGAGCTGTCACTGCTCCGGCAGTTTATTTGTTAATGTGGAAGTAACGCCGTACACACACACACACACACACACACACACACACACACACACTCTTTCTGCTCCCAGTTCTGGTGTCCACACTTTAAAACCGTGTGTCTGTGGCTGTAGGTGATGGTGGCTGAGGCTTTAGATATCTCCAGAGAGACGTATTTTGCCATCCTGATGGACCGCGCGTGTAACGGACCCGTGATGGTGGGCAGCCCACAGGGGGGAATGGACATCGAGGAGGTGGCAGAGAAAACACCTGAGCTTATCTACAAGGTAAACACACGCATACAGACGCACACAAACACACACAAAATTGCTTTTTCTTTTATTCTGTTCTACACTCTGCTCACACGGCTCATTTCTTTATCTATCCGTCTGTCTTTTGTCAGTGTTTCTCTCATCCTGTCTAAAAAATCATTCATCCATCAATCCATACATATTCTTTCTAGCTTTTGGTTTATCCATTCATCCATCCATCCACTTATCTCTTTCACTGCAGTTTCCTATAATTGCACTTTTCACTATGTTAATATGAACATTCTCTCTCTCTCTCTCTCTCTCTCTCTCTTTCTCTCTCCCTTCTCCCCTGTGTCTCTCCTCCACTCTCCCCCTTTCAATCCCTCTCCATATCTTCCCCTACACAGGAAGTCATCGATATTTTCGAAGGCGTTCGAGACGACCAGGCGCTACGCATGGCAGCTAATTTGGGCTTCAAGGGGCCGCTGGAGAGGCAGGTAATGGAGCAGGAGTCGGAACGGAGCACCAAAACAACATGCACCCTGACACGGCTGTTGTCCACGGCGTGTATGCTGGGCTTCAGCGGAACCCTCGCCGCAGAGGCATCAGTAGTCTGTGTGGCGTTTATTTCAGCTATAAATGACTCACTGATGTGCCGTAACTGCCGTGGCTATAAACGATAAGCCCTGATTTAAATCTTCACTGGGCTTTAAAGACATGTAGAGGTTATCTCCATCCCTCTGCTGCCAGGCACTGATCTATACCGCCAGCTCCTGACCTCCAAAATCTCCTACTTATTTAAAATCTTTTGCTCTTTTTTTTCCTTCCTCGTCTCCTTTTTTTTTTTTTCCTTGTTTTTTTTTTCACCCACACAATTTTTGTCGAGTTACAACGTATTAAATCTTCATTCCACGCCCTTTTTTTCATTATTAGTTAGAAATGCAGAGTTTGGATTAAATCAGCTTAATGAAGCCTCTTCTAAAGGGTTATGAACACCGCAGACTGATTCCGATGTCCTGTGTGTAGCTGAGGGACATCGCTCGTGTGTCTGCGTGTCCAAACGTCAATTCGAACAACCCCAGAAAATTGAAATTATTACTCAACTGTGCAGCTTGTCAAATTTCTGCTACAGTCGTCCTTTTAATGCTTTTAATAAGCCTCGTTTGCAAACAGGCAATTTACACAAAGTTAATGACTTTTTTGGCGGGAGAAGAAAACTGTTTAAACAAACTGGAGATAAGTTCCGTGAGGTGATTTAAAATACACACATTACAAAGTAAGGAAAATAGTGTAGAGTTCCAACACCTGACACACAGAATAACCGGACTCAGAATGCAGATGCACACACCACCTTCAACAATGATATACACACAGACCACGCCTCCTTAAATAATACACACAGACCACAGCACCTTCAATAATGATATACACACAGACCACGCCTCCTTAAATAATAATACACACACAGACCACAGCACCTTCAATAATGATATACACACAGACCACGCCTCCTTAAATAATAATACACACACAGACCACAGCACCTTCAATAATGATATACACACAGACCACGCCTCCTTAAATAATAATACACACACAGACCAACAGCACCTTCAATAATGATATACACACAGACCACGCCTCCTTAAATAATAATACACACGCAGACCACAGCACCTTCAATAATGATATACACACAGACCACGCCTCCTTAAATAATAATATACACACACAGACCACAGCACCTTCAATAATGATATACACACAGACCACGCCTCCTTAAATAATAATACACACACAGACCACAGCACCTTCAATAATGATATACACACAGACCACGCCTCCTTAAATAATAATACACACACAGGCCACGCCTCTTTCTTTAATAATGTTACACAGAGGCCACACCTTCTTCATCAATAATGTTAGACACAGGCCACACCTCCTTTATCAATAATTTTACACACATGCCACACCTACATCAATAATGTTAAACACAGGACACACAGCCACCCATCTCAGTTAATTTAATCATACTAGGCCACGCCTACATTAATGGGCACACCTTATTTATTAAGGCTGATACAACTGAATATTTGTATGCATACGATTGTAATAGTCCATTCTGTCGGCGCGTGTGTGTATATGGGTGTGTGTGTGTGTGTGTGCGTATGGAAAAGGGCCTTAATTATTTCATTCCCCTAATCTGTCATTATGCATCTGTCCCAGGCTGCAGATCAAATTAAGAAGCTGTACGATCTCTTCTTGAAAGTCGACGCCACTCAGGTGGAAGTGAACCCACTCGGCGAAACTCCCCAAGGACAAGGTGGGACACTTTAGCATTCTGAAACGTGTGTGTGTGTGTTAATTTACAGGGGACGGCAAATGTCTGCATTCACCACCAGTCATGTGCGAGACAGGGGAGGGAAACAGAGGCTCAGGAAAGTTTAACCTCAAGGGTCCAGGGTCCAACTTGGAGAAGTTTGTTTTGCTTATCCAGCATTGTCAATTTTGATGACTTTTTTACTAGAAAAAGTATTTTGCTTGTTTTTGTGATTGCATTGGATAATATCCTTAAGATTGAGTTTATCTGAGATCAGTTTTTCTTTCGTGATTTGTTTTTAGCACATCTTCTAATAGAAACGAAATAAATCGCTGTAATGTACTAAAATTAAGTGGACCAGTGATAGAAAGGAACATTTCTCAGTTTCCCAGCGGTTTATTGACTATTAATGAATTCCATGATTCAGCAACTGTGATAAATAATTTCTGTTTAGCAGAGCAACTTCTAAAAGATTCTACCGTTTTAATTCTCAAGTACTTTCCCGTAAAATCTATAGCACTCCAATTCCTCACGTACAATAGACCACAGCGCAGTGATTTCATTGAAGAACAAGCTAGATGTCAATGTGGCAACGCTGAAAAACCAGCTCACTGTGGGAGATGCAGATGGGGTTGAGTAAAAAACCCTGTGAGGAAAGAAAGACGGGAAAGGATCAATGGAAGAAATGGAAAAATAGGAGGAAATATCAAGAAAAGATGACGTGAAAGGGAATGAAGAGAGAACTCATAGGAGATTAGAGCTGCTGCCCTCTATCATTCTGTTCCTCATCCCCTTATGGCATGACTGAGAGCCTGGCTCAGAAAGTCAGAGTCTGTTTTGGCTCCGCGAGTGCTCAGGGCATTAGTATTCGGCTTTTCAGATGAGCTTGGGGACTTCGATCTCCATTCTCAGAACTGCTTTACTGCCATAAAAATACACTAACGTTTACTCCAAACTGCACGGCCGCCGTTAAAGCACACGGACGCCACTGATGTCATCTCCAGGGGTTGAGATTTACAGCAAGACGCTTGATCACAGGGTGGAGGACAGGCACAAAATATCCTGATATGTTTTTTTCTCTTTTTTTTCCGATTTAATTGCTATCCATCTGTTGTAAATTACCCAACGAAAACCAGTAGAAGGCGAGGAGACTTGGAAGTATGTTGCAAGAATCATTTTATTGAAGGTTTAAAACACACTGCAGCATTTCTGGGGACATCAATGTCCCCCTTAACAAAAGACAAACTTCTGGTTCTTATACACATTTTGGAGGCTGTCCTATCAAGTTATGCTAATGTTAAAACTTTAGATCTTTTGTTAAGATTGCAGACTTCTTGACTCCTTCATACTTCCTGGATTCGCCACCTACTCTAGACCTCCCGACTTCCCTTTGTTAGAGTCGCTTTGATATGTTGTGACCGAGACCATGTTAAATGCTTACCCAAAAATATGTTTTTATGTTCTAACAAAAACTCCCTCATCCATCCATCCATACATCCATCCATCCATCCATCTATCCATCCACTAATCCATTGTCTATAGCTACTTATTTTGAATTAGAGTGATGGGGATCTGCTGGAGTCTATCCCAGCTGTCATTAGGTGAAAGGCAAGGGTACATCCTGGACAGGGTGTAGGGCCACATACAGACAAATAACCACACACAACAGTGCTAACCACTAAGCCACCGTGCTTAAAATAATACCTCTGTGCTTTTGACCGTGAAGTATTTTTACCCCCTGCAAATGAGGAAAGTTTCAAGCTCAGCAGTCAATGTGTTGGACTGCTGATCTGAAGATCGTGGGTTCATTTCCTATCAGCAACCATACTGCCACTGCCGGGCCCTTGAGCAAGTCTCCTTAATTTTTAATTGCTTAGATGAATAAAAGAATAAGTCTGAGTGCGTTTGCTGAATTCCAGAAATGTAAGGTTAAAGGTCCTACTTGTACACCGTTTCCTAAATGTCCCTCCAACGACTTCTTGCAGTCGTGTGCTTTGACGCCAAAATTAACTTTGACGACAACGCCGAGTTTCGTCAGAAAGACATCTTTGCTATGGACAACACGGCGGAGGACGACCCTCTGGAGACCGAAGCGGCCAAATACGACCTCAAGTACATCGGATTGGACGGCAACATCGCCTGCTTCGGTGAGTTCGAAATGTGGTGTGAGGAAAATACTGTTGTGTTTGATTGTTGTTGCATGTCTAACATATAAACTTTATAAAAACTGTGTGTACTGATGTCATGGCTCAGTTTGGGCACATTCGAGTACTGTGCATTTTACAGAGCTTTTACAAAATTTTCCAGACATTGTAGTAAAAGTAGGTTCGGGGTCTTAAACATGTGGTTAGACGAGTGTCCTGGGACTCGAACTTATAACATTTGCTTCTTCACTATAGTGCAAATTGTTGCTGGATGAACCACAGTGGAAAATGGGAAGTCAAAGGTTAAGTTGTGGGACTGTAAATGAAAAGATCGTCGGTACAATACCCAGCTCCACCAAGCAACCACTGCTGGGCCCTTAAGCAAGGCCCTTAACCCTTTAACTGTTCATCTGGATAAAAAAAAGATAAGTCGCTCTGGATAGGGGCATCTCTCCAAAATGCCGTAACTTTAAACTCAGACCATTTTGATGAAATTATTTTTTAGGTCTGATTAGTCAAATGAATGATTAATCTTTAGTATGTTTCTTATCAATAATTCATTTAAAATAAATCAGGATAAAGTCATGAAGCAGAGCTCTTAATAATCAACCTTGTTTCTCAAATCTCAAAACACAACCTGCTGATGTTCCTCCAGTTGTTTTGGTTTGGAATTTTTACCAATCACACAAGGTTTCACTTGTATTGTCACGTACCTCACAATCGCTGCGGGTTAGATTTTCAGGTCAGTTTATACGCTGAACACTTTCACGGTGTCATTACCCGTTTCAACCAGCCTCGTCTTGGAGAGGTTCCGAGCCCGAAAGGTTTTGCGTTATTAAGGCTAAACCAGATGGGTTCTGTTTCTGATGAAATCTGCCAGAAGTGTTGACTTCCAATTAGAAGGAAGAGCCTCGAAAAAGTGGCTGGAACGAGGCGGATTGTTCTCATCGCCATCAAAGCAGATTCTCAGTCGACATTAAAGACTTTTATTGTGTAGAACAAAAGAGATGCCAAAAAAAAGCATGAGAAACTTGTCCGCGGCCACTTTTACACACACACACACACACACAGATCTACACATTGGTGACGGTTTGTGTGTAAGTTTTGGGCGAACTTGCATTCATTTATTTTTTTTAAGGTTTGGAGTTCTTGCCAAGTTTCAGTGTTTTCTTCTGAGAGGCAGGAATTAGCTGCAGGAAAACACTCGAGCACTTGGCGCTGTTACAGCATAGACTAATTAGGCAGGCTCAATGGCCCAGCTAACGCTGCAACTGCTACATCGCTGGTGTCCAGCACTCGTTTAATCTAATTCACTTATCCATCTGTTTTCCAGGATGATAGCGAAGACGACGTGTGAGGAGTGCAGTTAGAACTGGGTAGAGTAATTATTTCCCGCGGTTATAGACTATAGGCTGCAGTCTGTTCTGTAGTCGTTGCTGTGTGTATATGCAGTGAAAAGTAAAGCCCAGTAGTGTTTACTGGGATTATTTTACAGTTTTGTTTGGAGTGTTTTTCTTGTTTTGATTTTTAGCGTTTTCAACCTTCCTGTTTGAGTTTTTGAGTCTTTACATTTCTGCTTTTCTAGCTGATTATTTCTCTCGGACTTTTTTCCAAATCCCACTTAATTGTTTGCACTTAGAAATGTAGTTATGCTGGGTAGTATAGGTGTTCTTTTACACAATAAAAGGAGGTACTGTGTGGTTGTTTATTACTCCAAGAAGTTGGATTGTTTGGTTACTCCAGGAAGTGCACTTGTGGTTGGTCTTTACCCCAAGAAATAGGGTTGTATGGTTGCTTCAGGATGTGTGCTTGTAGTTGTTTATTACTCCAGGGAAATATGCTTATGGCTGTTTATTACTTTATGAAGTTGGATTGTTTGGTTACTTATTTACTCTGGGAAGTAGGGTTGTTTGGTCACTCTAGGAAGTGTGCTTGTGGTTGTTTATTACTTCAGAAATTACTTCAGGGTTGTTTGGTTACATAAGGAAGTAGGGTTGTTTGGTTACTCTGGTAAGTATGCTTGTAGTTGGTTATTACTACAGAAAGAAGGAATTTTTTTGGTTACCGCAGGAAGTACACTTGTGGTTGTTTATTACTCCAGGAAGTAGGGTAGTTTGATTACTCCAGGAAGCGCACTTGCGGTTGTTTATTACTCCAGGAAGTAGGGTTGTTTGGTTACTCCAGAAGGTAGGGTTGTGTTCGTTTATTACTCCAGAAAGTAGAATTGTTTGGTTACTCCAAGAGGTACCCTTGTTTGTTTATTACTCCAGGAAGTATAGTTATCTAGTTATTCTTTGAGGAATGGTTGTATAAAACCCCAGAAAATGTGGTGGTTTATTACTCCAGAGTGTTTAGTTATTCCAGGAATCATAGTTGTTGCTTTAGTTACTTCAGTGAGTATGGTGGTTTATTACTTCTGAGAGAACAGTAATTTGATTAAATTTGGTAAGTATAGTAGTTTAGTTTTTTATATTTCAGCAGTTGAATTTTCTAGCTACATGGTTTCACTCTAGAATGAGTTGTTGTTGTTGTTGTTGTTGTTTGTTTCTGTGCAGAGATGTTTTTTTCCCCCTATTTCACCCTTTGCTTTGACATTTACAGCTCATTTTTGGTCGGTACCACAACCTCTTCTGCCCTGCCTGTATTGTATAAATCACTAGTGTGGAAATGCTTACAGAAGATGGAAAATCCATATTTCTTATATTTTATAGAGCTGTAAAAACACCTTTTCAACCGATTGTTATAACCAAGACGGTCAATCCTGTCTTTACAGTCAATGGTGCTGGTCTTGCCATGGCGACATGTGACATCATCGATCTGCATGGAGGGAAACCAGCAAACTTCCTGGACCTGGGAGGAGGAGTGAAGGAGAACCAGGTGTATGCTGCCTTCAAACTGCTCACAGCTGATCCAAAGGTAATGTAAGGTCTACCAGTCGTTCTTTTCGAAGCTGCAGTAAGGGGGTAAGTGATTTGAGCCCCTGCTGATTTTGTACATTTGCCCACTGGCAAAAAAAAAATGTTGTCTATAATTTGAATGGTGGGTTTATTCTAACAGTGAGACAGCTAGTTTTTTAAAATAAGTATTTGACCTTTCATCAATCAGCAAGATTTCTGGCTCCCAGGTGTCGCTGATACAGGTAGCAAGATGAGATTACTAACAGGACTCTATTAAAGGGACTCTCTTAAAGGCACTTTCTTAAAGGGAGTGCTCCTTATCTCAGGAGAAATCAATGAGATTCCAAAATCTCCACCAAAGTTAAGTACAAAGAGCTGTCCAAGTATGTCAAGGACATGTTTGTAGACCTACACAAAGCTGCAATGGGCTACACGATTCCCGCCAAGCAGCTTGGTGAGAAGGTGACAACAGTTGGTGCAAATAGAAGAAACCTTTCTGTCGGTCTAAGTATCGATCCAAAATCTCATCTTGTGGAGCTTCAATGACCATGAGAACTGTGACATTGTCAGTGATCTCAAGTCAGCTAGGGTCATAGTTAACAAGAAAACAACTGGTAACACATCACACCGAAGTCTGTAGTTAATCAGTGAACATCTGAATGATTCAGAGAAGAACTGGGTAAAAATGTTGTAGTCAGATGAGACCAAAATCAAGCTCTTTGGCATCAACTCAGCTGGTCATGCTTGGGGAGGAGGAAAGATGCCTATGACCCCAAGAATACCAACCCCACTGTAAAACATGGAGGTGGAAACCTTATGTTTTGGGGGGTGTTTTGCTGCTCGGTGATTAACAACATGTGTTTGGCAGCAAGTAGTCTTGTTTTTGCGAAAAAATCGAATACTTATTTTACTCATTAGAATTCAACTTTGAAAGAAATGTTTTAGGCTCTGATGTTCGGTTAGGAGGTCTGGGGTACAATCGGTGTTCAGTGTTTTAGTGCAAACACACCATGCCTTTATGATGCTAAGGGGCTTTGTGCACCGGAGCATCGCCATGTTGGAACCGATTTCACCATCCTGACTCCAGGGAAATTTTAAAGCTGCATCATAAAAAGACATTCTGTCCTATTGTCTTCTTCCTACTCAGAAATAGTTTTGGGAAAAAGAACCTTGTGCGAGAGTAAAGGTCAGATGATTACTTTTGGCATTGCAACGCTATTAGCTATAAAGTCTGTTTTTTTAGCGCAACCCAAATGTAAATGTTGTTTGTTCGCTATGAATAATAAAAATAATTAATTCTACAATTAATCATCGACTTCTGAACGATTTGAACCAGTGAGGTATCAGGTCAATTCTTTTGTAAATGATTCTTTAAAAAGAAATATTTTTAGGACACAAATCCTAACGGCGTCTCGCGACCGATTCCAGCCTGCCGAACAATATGTGAAATGATTCGTTAAATGATTCGTTAATCAAATGAAAATGAAAGAGCGGTTATTGTAGTAGTCTAGAATTATGCTAAGGAGCCCATTGCTATAAGAGTGACGAGAAAATTTAGCCTGATGTCGTGAACGATTCGTTATTAAATGATTCATTGGGAAAATGTATGCTGGTCATTTTGATATGAGACTACTAAGAGAGATTTTAATATATTGTTTTAAACAATTTATTGAATTATATACAGGTCATAGTCTGAAATTAGAATTGGAGACACGTAACTTACAAGAGAGAAATACTGCAAAATTTCATTGTTTTCGTCTTGAGTTCCATCGATCAGGTCTGTAATATTTTTTAGACTCTCCAAAAACACACACACACACACTTGTTTCTTTAAACTCATCTCTCGTGCATTATTTCTCATCACTCAACACTGAGAGTCTGAAAAACGACCTCCTGTTCTCCATCTTTGCAGCGCCAATAACCCTCTCCTAGCCACCTGACACAAACCACGACGTTAATCATCAGTTTGCATTCGTCGTAATCTCACATGTGGTTACCTCACACATTTATAACGCTCAGCATCGCAGTGCGCAGCGCCGTCTTCATCTCAGCTACAGAGACTCGCACGGCTGTCTGGGTCCCTTCCACCAGCCTACCATACGCTGCTGCCGACGGTGGAGCGATGAATTTTAAACAACCTCTCACTGACTGATGTAGTATTCTGCTCAGCCATCGAAGATAAATCCATCACTCGCACACTTTAAAAAAAAAAAAAACATGCAAAAGAACGGACAAGAAGTGGAATTTCTCGCACCATGTCCAGCGAATCCGTCTCATATGTTACTTACTCAGGATCCGTCTGAAATCCTATACTTCCAAGTTGAGTATTAGAGGTGAGTAGTATGTCTGTATCCTTAGTATGCGCATTACAATACAATGAAGAAAAGTTCCTGGATGATCTATTGCTCCAACATGACTTCGGAAGTACTCCATACGATGGACTCCCATGGAAGACAACTCGTCGTATGAGGAAGTGGTGGAAAAATATATTTTTGGGCATTTTTTTTGCTTTTATCGATAGGACAGTGGGATAAAATGGGGGAGATAGAGCGAGAGGTCGGACTGGAAGGAGTCTGAGCCGGGAATCGAACCTGGGTTGCCGGAGCACAACGACTCGTGCAGGTGGGTGCCGGCGCCTCCGCGGCGACACGACACTTTCTAAGCAATTTGAGTGCTTTAAGGAAAAACCTTTGTAGTTGAATCGCGGATGATAAACATTATCCAATTTTATTCATACTTCCTGTAAACATTCTATTATTTTAAATGTTAAGAAGTACAAACTTGCTTAAATGCAGTACATGCGTAAGTAGTATGCGATTTGGGACGGAGCCTCAGACACACATCTTTAGCCACAGGTAAAGATGGATGCTGTGTATGTTGTAGCAGTTTTTCCTGATTTTTATAGTACGCCACCAATTCAATGCAGAACGAAGCAGATTTTGATCTTCTCTCTGTTTAGAGAATCCTTCTCTCTGTTTAGCCTCTTGTATTTCTTCTTCCTCTCTTTTACTTTATCTGAGTCCGTCTCAGTTTTTAAAGATTTGCATTTCCCCGGGGCCGTTCTGTGCCACCTCCTGCATGTGCCGGGAATTTTAATCAGAATGTTAATTATTCCGTCTCGAACAGGATAAAATCTGCATTTGCATTTACCCTCAAATTCCTCCAGAGTTAAATTTCCGGCTCCTCCTCTCGAACTAACGATTTACCTTCTCTCTGGATGAAAGATCGAGACGGTGTATAAAGCTTCGTCTGTGTTAATGGATTGACCCGAGGCTTGTCATGCTGGGTTATTGCTTGTGTTTTATGTTTATAACAGCGAGAGTAAAAAAAAAAAAACCCAAAGAGACGGGAGAATGATGGCGAAAAATAGAAGAGACGTGACAAAGTGAGGTTAGAAATAAGAAAATAGAAACGAAAGATAAGTGGACAGACAGGAAGGAGGATATGAGATGAGAATGGAAGACAGGAAGAAATGCACAGGACAGAGATGAGACAGGAAAGGACAAAAAGGGAAACTGAAAAGTGCTGATGTGAGAAAAGAAGACTGGATAGGAAAGGGAAGGTACGAGGAAATAGGAGACAAGACAGAAGATAGGAAGGAAAAAGATGAGGTTAAAGGAAGAGCAGAGAACTGACCTGGAAAAAGAAAGATGAAAGTCGAAGGGAGAAGAAGAGAAAAATGATAATTTGACTCCCTCTGAAACACAACACACACCTGTGGACCAAATGGCAGCTCGACATCAGCGTCATGAGAGACGAGGCCATGTGATGCTACGCGGTGCGAGAGGGCTGAAATAACTGCAGCTTCTGGCGCTGTATTAGTAGCCGCGGTGTGTCTGGGCGCCGCTCGGAGTGTGGGGGACGTTGTTATAAAAGTGTATGGGGGCCATTAGGCAGCGTCAAGTGTCTACCGGAATGCATTTTTGCTTTTGTCTGTAACTACCAGATCCGCGTCAGATTTGTTGTTTAGTCACCAGATCTGTTTCCCTGCTAGACGACCTTATCATTTAAAACTGTGCCCCTGATCTGCGTCCTCAGTTTCACTACCCAATCTGCACCCTATCCAACTACTACCAGATCAGCATCACATCTATATTTACCTGCTCCGTCTCATTATGTTATAACCTGATTTGTTTCCCTTCATTTTTAATTGTCTCTTCTGTCACTACCGGATCTGCATCAAACACATACTTACTTGGTATGCGGTAAGATATAACCTTATCATTTAAACTGTCTCTCCTGTGTCATCACCTAATCTGCATATCCTGTTCCATTACCCAATCTGCACCCCTTCCATAACTACCAGATCAGCATCATGACAGTATTTACCTTCTCTGTCTCATTGTGTTATCATCTGAATTGTTTCCCTCTGTTGTCTCTTCTGTCACTCTGCCGGATTTTGCGTCAAATGCATACGTACCTGGTACGCAACTTTTTTTCCTTTTCCTGTCACCTGTCATAACCTGATCTAAGTACTCTGTTCTGTTACCCAATCTGCCCCCAATTTTTGTCCTTACCCGATCTACGTCATAGTCTGTATACCTTTCCAGTATTTCCACCCGTTTGCCTCCAGTGCAGTTACCCAATCTGTATTATCGTCTGTAACATCAAGAAATAACATTCCTGAAATCTTTTTCTTTCCACACACACACACACACACACACACACACACACTTTAAATGTTCCAATATTGTGGAGGCTTCGTAGTCTCACACTTACAAAATCCTGTCGGAACATTGTCTCCGCTTCACGCCTTTACACTCTCATGAGCATGCACATCCTCACGTCTCGTCCTGTTCCTGCGGGTGCACCTGTTTGTGTTTGTGTATGTTTGTGTGTTTGTCTCCTGAGAGATTGGTAAGGAAAGAGACAGATGGATAGAGGTTAAAGAAAGAGCAGAAGTGCTTGTATTGCTCGAGGATAGAAGGATTTGTTTCATTATCTTCACTTTCTTCATTACCAAATACATGTACACACACACACACACACACACACACACACGCACACTTTTTTTTTTTTCATCTCCCCTCACCCACACATTCCTCATTCTTCTCTATTTGGACATATGTGCCCTTGTCATGAAGGACTTGATGGTGTTAAATGATGTCGTATCAAAACACACTCACTGACACACACATTCAGACCTCAGGGATTTCTCAGGTATCCTAATATGGCCACCTTCAGTAATGGAACTCATTTCCCCAGTGTCTGGTCACATGACCCACGGAACGCTAACATGTATCTGAGTGATGGTGTGATTGACATGGCAACACATTACCACACTGGTGTTTATGAAAGTGGACACAGTCCACTCACTCTCTCTTTCTTTCCTTTTTTCTCTCTCTTTCGATATATCTTTCTCTCATTCTCTCTATATATCTATCTCTTTGTATCTCTCTCTTTCTCTCATTCTCTCTGTATTTCTCTCATTTTCTTTCTATCTCTTTCACTGTATCTCTTTCTTTTCCTGTCTTTGTATATCTGTTTCTCTCTCTCTTTCTCTGTATATATATCTCTTGATCTCTTTTTCTCTTTTCTCTCTCTCTCTCTTTCTCTTTCTCTCTATATATGCCTCTCTCTGTCTCTTTTTTCCTTTCTTTCTCTCATTCTCTCTGTACATCTCTAGTTCTCCATCTATCTTTTTCACTGTATCTCTCTCTCTCTCTCACACACACTCTCATTTAAAGATGAATAACTGACCTAATTGAAATTAAGAGCACAGAGCTGTAAAATCCACTGTTCTGATTGGTCAGGAGGTTTTATTTTTCTACTACAGCAGCTCTGACAGACAAATGACAGGTTTGTGTTAATGTTCTATTTTATGAATTCACCTCTGACTCCTAGTGAAACATCTGCTCGATCAGCTGACAAATGAAAACATTACAGTCATGATAACGAAAGACCGCAACACACAATGACATCACAAGCAACTCTGCGCTGTGTGTGTGTGTGTGTGTGTGTGTGTGTGTGTGTGAGGCCCTCCTCCTCCTTCTAACACTCATCCAAACGACAGGCTTTTGATATCCGCTAGAACCTGTGATCTCCGACTGAGCAATTATGCTGTAGGGAGAGGGGGTTTGTGAGGAGGGGATCGGAATCTAGCGGAGGAGAGAGTGAAGTGCACTGAGGCGCACTCGAAAGCGCAGAAATGCATTTGCTGATTTGTTTATGATGGAGGGATTTCGCATCTGTCTGGTTTCGTGAATGGAAAGAGCACGACTTTGAAGATCAGAGTTGATATATTTCTAATATAAAAACTTTTAATAATTAGGGGGTCTGATCATGGGTCACTATTCGTATCGGATCACGATACTGTTGTTGGATGTTAATTGCATTTGATCAACATGGCTAATCGAGCTGCGTCTATAATTGTGTGTGTGTGTGTGTTTGTATAGACATGAATGTGTTTATTTGTATAACTGTGTATTTTATTTAATCTTTTAATTAAAACTTTTCTGTCAAACACGGGCAAGACACACGTCAGAGTGTCAATCGCAGTTGCATATGCAGATTTAAAGACACACCCACTCAGAGACACTCATTTGCATATGCAACCACTTAGACAGAAACACAGGCCTGGTCACAGCAACACTCATTTACATATGCATGCTAAAAGACACGCCCACCAAGAGACTACTATTTGCATATGCATGCTGAAAGACACACCCACTTAAGCACTTATTTGCATATGCTGGGTGAAATGAATTTATTAATTGATTTACATTCAATTTTAAAATACTGCATATGCAGGTGGAAGTTACACCCAATCAGAAACACTCTTATTTGCAAATAAAGATGCTCTCATTTACATATGCAGACAGAAATGCACACCCACTCTAAAACAGTTATTTGCATATGCAAATTTGAAGGCACGTCCACTGGGACAGAAACACAGACCCGTTTGCAGCCACACTTATTTTCATATGCATACTGAAAGACACGCCCACTCAGACACACTCATTTGCATGTGCCAGGTGAAATAAATTTATTAATTGATTTATATTTTATGTAGGTGGAAGTTACACCCAATCAGACACACTCTTATTTGCATATAAAGACGCTCTCATTTACATATGCAGACAGAAATGCACACCCACTCTGAGACACTCATTTGCATATGTTGAATAAAAGCACACCCACTCAGTATTTGTGAATGATTTCCTCCTCCGACGTCTACTTTCATCTGTCTTTTCTTTGCCTCTCTATTTATTTTTTTAACTGAACACTGGACGTCTTGACAGCTAAATAAAAATTTGATTAGCTGACCTTCCTCCTGCCTCGAGCTCTTTAACCGGATGCCGTCTGCTCTTCCTGAAGACACTACACGATTTAGTTCAACTATCGATCGTAATGTTCTCATATAAAGGTTGTTTTTCTTATTCTGTAAGTTGTCATGCGGAGTGTTGGGCTGATGGCGTGATGGCGTGTCGTCTCATGAGAGAGATACAGCCTCGTTTTTCTCAAGTTAATGGTGGGTCTTTTACACTACAAGTGTGTGTGTGTGTGTGTGTGTGTGTGTGTGTGTGTGTGGGGGGGGGGGGACGACGAATAATTTCCCCACTCTAAAATTCCTCCCCGATCGATCGGCGTGTGCGCTGTAGGACACGACCACAGAACGCAAATCTACTCAACTTAACCATGCTCCCCTCTGCCTCTTTAGTCGCTTTCTTTTTCCTTATCTCTGATCGATAATCATTATTCCGCACATGCTTCTCTAATAGTCCCCGTAATTGGGGGTTAATATTTTAATTTCCGCATCTATACACAATCAAGCGAAAATGAGTCATTAAGCCAGTCTAACTCGTACGGCGTGAAACAGCGTGCTTGCAGTTTAATGCTCCGTATATCAACGATTAAAAGCTAATATCAGCTGATCATGCGTTAGCCAATTAGCTCCTTTTTCGCTCAGCTCATTAATGGTACTATCCATTATTTTTAATTAATTGAAAAAGCCATCGCTTTAGTTTTCTTTATTTTCCTTTTTTTTTCCTCAACCTTTTTCGTCTCATTTGGTTTTTTTCTCTCTCTCTCTCTCTTTTTCTCTCCTTCCTTGTCTCTTAGTTTCCAGACTCATTAAACAAGCTTTATTGGCATGACTGCTTCACGTGTAATATTGACAAAGCACTTAGAGTTAATAAGCAACTCGCTAACGCTAGTAATGAAAAATGAAAAATGTTTACAAAATGTATTCTGTTAATAAAAAAAAAAAAGAATAAAAATTTTTTTGTCTGCTGTTGTGAATAAGAGCGGAAAATTGGATAGAAACGTAGACTTTTAGGACAATGTTATTGTCAGTCGTTTCTTTAAATGATGTACTGTAATTAAAGGTTAGTTTACTTTGTTGTTTATGAAAAAACACTTTTGTTTAATAAAACCAAAGACTGAGGATCAGTGGTGAAACAGCAAAAGAGTAAAAACTGGCAAGAAGTCGGTATTATAGCCCTGCTAGGCAGAAACGTATACCAGTGTGCACAACACAGCCGATTTTAGGGTGGATGTTACTTGTTACCCCGGACCACGGCAGGTTCCTCTCCTGTCAGACAAGAATCTTAGGCTGCAGAATGTTTGGGTCCGCTTTGAATGGCTAAGGCCCGTCCAAGAGGACAGATGACTGACAGGTAATGTATCCAGTGATCTTTCATTTTGTACCATGTCACATTCAGGGGTGGTGAAATGTTCCCACAGTTACAGCAACCGGTAAAACTTAAATCCAGCATCTTATCTTAGGTGTTGAACTGCTAATTGGAAGATCGGGATTCGATACCCAGCACCACTAAGTTGCCACTGCTGGGCCCCTGAGCCAGGCCCTTAACCACCAATTGCTCAGTTGTATAGAAGATGTACATGTAAGTCACTCTGAATAAGGACGTCTGGACAAATGCAATGTAAATGTAATAATTAATGCTTATTGCCAGCGATGGAAACACAACAGCTTGCTACTCTCAGACTTCATTACTCTTTAAGTGCCTCAAATTTCTGTTATTGGCTTAAAGAAATAGAACCTAATGTAGTCTTCTGCTTGCTCCTTGCTACTCCAGATGTTTTCTGGCTTCTGAGATGCTTTTCTGCTCACCGTGGTTGTTTTGTTGAGTTTGGGTTCAACTGATTAGATTTTTTAAAATAAAAATTCATCAAAAAGGTTTTGATAGTTACTTATTTCTGATCTTTGATGCGGACATTAACTGAAGATCTTGATGTTTTGCTGCCACTTGATCGGCAGATCAACTGCCAGTACAGGTGTTACATTAGGCTACTAAAGTCGACCATGTGCAATTACAATACGAGCCACTGTGACATTAATGTGATTTGTAAGTTTCTTTGCTATTTAATTTCTTATCAATACAGATTTTAATTTGATTCTCACACCATTATCACCACTACCACCACTTTGGAAAAACCCGGAATAACAAAAAGTTATGCTAACAATCACTAAGCCAGGTACTAATTCTGATAAAATGTTTAGACTCATATGGGGGAAAAAATGGTGCAGTTTAATCAATAATGCATTTAATGAAGTAAATACATATAAGAGGACTTTAGGATCTTGCCTACGTTGCAGAAGGTTGTATTTTTGCAGCGTGTGCACGTGTCCTTGTCCTGCAGCCGTACCAGCGCCGAGCCAAACCTGCTGCTTGTGCTTACATCAGGAGGATTACACAGAAGAATGAGTTTATGTATCAGTTTATACAGCGATCCGTGGTAGGCAAGTCCGGCCGTCTCGAGCTTCACACCGATCGTCGGATCCGAAATTGTTTAAGAAAAGGGAAAAGCTGAACACAGCACATCGGAGGAGTTATGAAGTCGTATTCTTTATGCAACTTACACAAAATCTACATAGCAGGACAGAGCGGGATTGATGTTTCTGCTTGTGTTATCAACTGCTACGGTTAACCAGTACTGCTGCTTCATCTGATGCATACTATCATAACAATTTGGAAAACAGTGTGTGAATAGATTCCAGGTGACCTAATTTTTCTGTGCGGATTCTGAATTATGCATACGATGGACAGTTTTCTATCCTCTGAGCCCGCGGGAGAGACGACTCATCTTTAAGTAGTACTTCAGGACGTTGTTTTATGTGGTAAAATTACACTTGCTCGATATTATTCGAGTTGTTTCCAAATTTCGTCATGCTACCCAGATGACTTGAATCTGAATTTACAGAAGATTCTGTCTCTTTTAATTTGAAGACCTCAGACAAGAGTAAGTTAGAGATGTGTGCTTAAAACGTTTCCCTCAATCCTGGACCAGAGCAGAAATTCCTTTTTGCTTTAAGCTTTTTTTAATCCCGAATGTGGAATCCTTATGAATGCTTCATGCCTTCGACTATCCATCTGATTGACCTGCCCTTAGACCGACGGCCTCCGTGGCATTTCCACGGCCGCTGCATAGGAGGGTGCAGGACTAAATGCCGCACAGTCGGTTTGTGTATTCATGGCGGATATTTCCATCTATAGCTCATGGATTTTTTCCCGCCACGAACCGAGCTTGGTGTTTGGGAAACGAGGACTGATAGAAAAGCGTCTAGGCTGCCTGCCTTTATTTGAGGGGGATCGATGAGTCAAAAGACATCTGGGGTGTGTTAATTGAGTTTTTCTGTAATGGCTCTAGAGAACCGGAGAGTTTTACTGTATGTCCTGCATACAGCCGTCGAGCCTCTGCTCTGTCCTGTTTTCTTTTGGCTTTGGCGTTTTTCATGATCTGTAGCTTTGAGTGTAGAAGGACAGTAAAGTCCAGATCAAAATACTGTTCCCTTGCACATTTCCCTTGTTGCCAGAGAACCCTGTGGTCATTTTTTTTTTTTTCCCTTTGGGCTGCAATTCTGGACACCGCCGAGCTTCCAGCTCCACCATGGCATAAAAAATTTACAGCCAAGGATGTTTAGAGAGCTAAAATTCAAACTTTTTTGAACAACTTTATCTTAAATCTGGTGGTGTTTTCGCCAAGGCCTTGCTTGCAGAAACTTCCTACCCTACCCTAGCACTACACTGGTAATAATAATGCTAATAACTATGCTAGGACACACTGAGTACAAGAAATTAGCTGATTGTTATTTTTGCATAAAATAAACATCACCTTCGAAGGTGCAAATGAAATTCCAAGGTATTGAATCATCCTTGGGAGACAAAATAACCGCGCAAGCAAGCAGATGTGTTATTTTTTAATCTTTTGCTCATTAAATGACTCGTTCCTGCGTATAAGTAACCCTCACTTGCTGAAAAAAAAAAGCCATTCAGATGAGGTCCTGTGTGCCGTAATTCAATCACATGCTTCGTTTCACACCGGATAAAATATCAAAGGTTGCAGCGTAATTACTGCATCCTTACGTGATCGGCTTGTCGATGTGGGATTATTTTGTGCGTGACATATATGACCGAGGTTACGTAATACCGTAGCTCTCGACTTCCCAAAAGGCTTTCCTCATCAGTGTGTAAGAGTCAAGTAAACTATGTCCTGACAGTTCTGCAGTTTGCGAACCATCAGAAGAATTTCAGAGGATGTCTATCAGAACTAGTACAGTCCACATGTGTATGCTATCAATCTGATGATCGGTTTTAGCTTTCAGAAACTGACCTTTGTCTCTTGATTTGAAAATGCTTTCTAGATGCAGTGCTTATTGTTTGGATGTTACGCTAGTAAAAAGACTCATCATTTCTCCAGGAGCACTTTTATACTCTGAGCTATGTCTCAGCAACTGTCTTACTGCGTATCTATGTATATTTAGTGTTTGATTGGAATAGTTGATTAAATATTTGCTTATCCGACCCTATCCATTTGCTCAATGTATTGCTCAAATAGCTAGCAAACATCGCTGGCAAGCTAGCTCAAGTCCACTACGATGAAAAGTAGTAGCTTGGTGGTTAAGTTTTTGGACTGCTGATCAGGGCCCTTTTTTGGTTTTCCGCCACATTTGAGGTAGTGGCATTGTGTTCTAACTGCAGTGTTTGTGGTGGTGCTCTGCCTCCTTGTGTGTTGATGTGCTCGAGTTTGTATGAGTGTGTTGGATTAAGTTACAGGCTCTCAGCGGGGGAAGAATTACAGGAGTTGTTTGTTGATGATGGATGGAGATCTGAAATCTCTCTCTCTCTTTTACTCTCTTTCTCGCTCGCTCTCCCTCTGTCTTTCTCTTTCTCTCAGAAAAGAGGGTGAAGAAGCCCTATTAAGGAATGAGGTTTGTGCCATAATTAAGCTTATGAGTTTTGGCACCAATAATAAGAATTTGTTGGGGTTTTTTTCCCTGCTTTCTGCAGCCCACAAACCAGGGAAGAAACTCAGTAACACTCCTGCTAAGTTCATTATTGTGTCTGTAAACCTCTGAACTAATTCACAATACATAAAGGAGATTTGCCACATACCTGCATCCAGATGTCAGTTACCAGATAGCTTGTTTCTCCTCCATCCTGCCTGTGCTGCATAATTCATCATTCTTCAATGATTAGCGCAGTATCTCTACGATAGATGGCTGTAATATGTGAGTGATGAATTGAAGATTGATCCCAGATGTTTTCAGCATCATGATGGCCATTTCAGATTCCCAGAAAATTACTTTCTGTTTTCCACTTTCATCCTCCATCTTTTATTTTTCCCCCCTCTCTCTTCACTATGTGTGTGTGTGTGTGTGTGTGTGCATGTCTCTGTGTGAGATCACTGATCCGTGTTGAGAGCGCTTCATAGGTATTATTGTGGGTGTAATTGGCTTTTTCGGAGGCTTCATCTCAGATGAGGTGCTTGTCTGATTTTGAAGCCTTTTACTCCTGCAGTCGAAAGACCACAGAGATCACAGTTGTTTTTCATTAGCCGGCTGCTAATCTGAAATCTTTGAAATAGCCCCTCTCTCTTTTTCACTCTCTCTTTCTGTCATTCGGTATGTTGCTAACAACTTCCTTGTGCCTTGGCTTACTGGTGAACTACAAGATGGCATAAACTCAGTGCAGTATTTAGACACCAGTGAACAACACTATATACTGTTTTTGTATCTTTTTACCTCAGACTGGACAAACTGCCTGCAGTTGAGAGTTAAGGAGGCCCAGCTGTTGCTAAGGGGCCCAGCTGTTGCAGGTTGGTGGTAATGGAATATGAACCTACAATCTTCCGAATACAAGTCCAACACTTTGACCACTGAGCTACCATAAACTGATGACCAGGTCTCAGATCTTTGTTTTGTGGCCTGTGGAAGGAAGCTTCTCCTTATTCTCTGGGCGTTTAGCCTTCAGAGAACAAAAACACTTCCCTAAATTCCTTAAGACAATATATTGTCTTTGGCCTTCACTATCTTCTGCCTTTAGTCCAGAACCACTTGCTTTAGACAGACTTGCAAGTCAGGAGGATTCGGGAAGATAGGGAGACTCTCCAGATGGTGGTATGAAGAACAGGACTGAGTACACAGCCCTCAGGAGATCCCTTCTATTTTTGCTTGGTGCTTATTTTCGAACCAGGCTGAAATTTCACTTGTCAGAATGCTGAAGATGGTACAGGTATAAAAGTTCTGTAGCACCTCAAAACAAGTCTCTTAGTCATCTAACCTGGCACGTAAAGCCAAATTTTACATGGGCATATTAGTCATAAAAAATGATTCTAATGTTATACACGTCATCAGTCAGTAAATCAAGCTGTCCTCACTTATACAGAACACTTTTTAGGAGGGTTTTGTAAAACTCAATCTTTTCAGGGCTTTAGGGGTTTGGACTGAATCGGGTTTTAGAGAATTTCCACATTTCCACGGTCACTTTTTTGGTACGGCTGCCTGTCTGGACCTGTCGTGTTACGTGCGATGGCAGTTCTGTTAGGGAGTGCAGAAGTGATTACAGCGTCCATCAGGGCCTGGAGGAAGCTTCCTCAGCTTCCCGCCCTGATGTTTGACAGAATAATTAGAAAACTGTCTGTGCTTGTAATCATTGGAGCTCATCTTTTTTAGAGGAGGTTTCTCATCAGAACTAGAGGCTGATGGGGGAAACGTGGGCGTTTTGTGAGGGGTGTGAAGGGAGACGCCACGTTTAGAGGAGGAAAATAAATCAGAACAGTCACTGTGGCCTCTGTGGCAATCTCTTACTTTTTCTGTTCTTCCTCTTTTAATATCCACCCTGCTTTCCAGCTCAGATTCCTTTCTGTCATCCAACATTCTCTCCTTGTCTCTTTTTTCTCTTATCCTTTAGTTTACCTCGCTCTTGCTCCCAGGCTGTTTGTATCCTGCAGGATAAAGAGCTCTGTGTTTCCCTTTGTTGGGAAAATTCGAAATCTCCTGCTCTTTTCTGCAGTCCAAATAGAGTCTTTAGCCCTGATCTTAATAATACCCGACTACTTGTTCTGTGGGTAACTGATTTAATCTAAACTTTGATTTTGAAATCTTAAAGATTTGTTTCTAATTTGTTATCTTGAATGTTTATGGTTTATTACCTTTAGGAAGTTTGTGAGCCCAAATGCTGGGTTGGGCTTTTGAGCAACAACCTATTCTTTCTGAGTATCTTGTCTTAACTGTAGGTTTCTGCCCATCTGTCTATATTAGAAGTTTACATATTAGGGCTGACATGTAAGACCCAATGCACCCATACCCAAGACCTGATGCATGCATACACAAGATCTGTGATTTTTATCCATACCCAAGACCTGTGATTTTTATCCATACCGAAGACCTGATTCATCCATACCGAAGACCTGTGCTTTTCAAGGAGTTTAGCAAGCTTCTCCGTAGACTATCTAGATATGAAGCCAGCAAGCGAGAGAGAGAGAATGCATTTTGTGCTATTCTATCAGTTGTTGAATTACTTATTTAAACTAAACAAAGCAGAAGTCAGTCATTGCATTCCAATAAGTGCAGTGATTTTAGTAGATGAATAACAAATTAGTAGTCTTAGAAGGTTCTATTTTTAGGATATAATAAGGGGGAAGGTGTGAGGTTAGGGGGGACTGTGTAGCCATATCAAAATAGCCTTCCATCTATCTGGATTAAAGAACGGCAAGGTTATTTCATCCCACCAAATTGCCTCTCACAACAAACAGAAGCAGAAAAGTGAATTATCTTGCCCCCTTGCCCAACTTCTTCCCTGCTGATTTTCCACCAGCATGGACATTAAATTATACTGCAACTACAGCACAATAAATTACATCGAGCACAAGAGCTTGTTCAGATATTCAGACACAATAAGACTAAAGACAATCTTTTCTTTCCATTTTTAATCAGTGAAGTACAGTGTAGAAAAAAGTCCACATTAATTTATGTGGTGAAAAAGAAACTTTTTGAAGTTTTTTGATTAGAGGACTTTCCATTTACATATGCATTTACATTTTAGATGTATTCATCTGTCTGATGATTTTATCCAGAGTGACTTACAGATGAGGCACGATACAATTAAAGCTAAGAATTCTTAGACCAACAACAGTTATACCAAGTTTGAAAGGATAGGTTTTCTTTCTACTGATCTTAAATATGTGCGGAAGATGTTGAAGGAAAACATGCTCCTGAGAACATGACGGTCTTAAACAGTGGATCTCTGGAACAGACCCGGGAACCTGTAGTTTCACACAATGATGTCAGGCTGGGACAATAAGGATGCGAGAAGAATATGTTGCATTTTGATTATGGAACCATCAAAGGTTGTTAATTCAGAAATCTGGTCCTTTCAGATCTAGGAATACAGGAAGCTAGAAACAAGTGCAAACAGTGCAAATACATTTGGCAGTATGGACATATACATAGACAGTTGCAGCTGGATCATTTTTTGGACATGGAGTAAGTACGTAGTTCTGGGATTACGGGGATTTGGTGCAAGGAAATGTAGTAATAAAGGGTTCATCAGAACATGTAGGTCAGGACATCAAAAGAGTAAGAACAACCAGAGGGAAGACGGTAAGAACAGTTCTGCATTATGTTATATAAAATGCAATTCCGTGTCCCATCTGGTCTTCTGTGAGCCCTGTTAGTAATCAGTATTTACCAAGGCCAGAAAACACCTCTGAACTGGAACTAAATGAAGATGATTAGCCTTGCAAAAAAAGCATTGTTGCCCTAAGGATGCCTTTCTGGCTTGTGAGATGAAATCGAATGCACTGGCAATCAGAATCATTTGGATGATTGACCTTCTGCACGAATACATTAGAATAAAATTAATCTTGATTGGGCGTGTGGTGCAGCGAA
Source organism: Bagarius yarrelli (assembly GCA_005784505.1). Lineage (NCBI taxonomy): Eukaryota > Metazoa > Chordata > Actinopteri > Siluriformes > Sisoridae > Bagarius > Bagarius yarrelli. The sequence goes on along the minus strand of VCAZ01000171.1, from coordinate 197,899 downwards.
CAGAGTGTGGGAGGGTCATTTTTTTTTTTTTAAAGCTGCGCCCTGTTTGTCGAGTCTGTTCTCTGAGGTGATTTATGCATGCCGTTCGGCAACATTATGCATTCTTTCATTTTAATAAAGTAACTGTGGCTCAGAGCAGCATGGGCAAGAGCTGCTGCATGGACAAATGCGCTGCTGTACATTTTATCAGTCTGTATGGTCTGCGCTCCACCCACACACTGCCAAAAATGGGTGGGGCCAAGACTTTAAATGACTCCAAATGGCTCGGGCTTTAAATACTAATGTAAAAATTCCAGCAAGCTTACAGAAATTAGCATAATAATATTTTTTTTTTTGTTTGTTTGTGTCTCATGAACTTGGGAGAAACATGATGAGACTGGAACTCTTGCAGACAAGCATGCGCTGATCTATACATTTATTTTGGACCTCTACCGTTATTACCCCAACTGCATCTCTGTAAATTTTTCTTCATTTGCATGAATTTACTCGGCGAAGTGACTTTGTGTACTATTCTGCAATTAAAGTTCCTGAAGAAACTGGGGCAAATTTGTATATCTAGTGGGTGTAAAAGCGAGAGAAAAAAAAAAAACCAATTGCAGGTGTGCTGTTAAAGAATAATAAAATAATCACAGAACGTGTGGTTTGATGCAGCTCGCTACTGAAGCGGAGTAACTGAAAGGGAAGTGGTGGCTTAGTGGTTAAGGTGAAGGTCTGCTAATCAAAAAAACCCCACCAAGCTGCCACTGCTGGGGCCACAACCTTAAACTGCTAAGTTGGATGAAAAAAGTCGCTCTGTATTCTGGCGTCTGTTTGAAATGTAACTGGCAACCCATTGAAGTCAATTATTTTCATTTGCCAGCTTGTCATAATTAGTAATATTTTTATCTGAGGTATAATTAGATTTTTGGTTTTATTCGTCTTAAAGCATGACATGATGATGATTTTTTTTTTTGGACAAAATACTCAAGAGTGGACCCCGAAGACCCCCTCCATAAATCTCAAATGATTCACTAAGTTCTGAGTCCACGCTTGTCCCCACACATGCAGAAATTGTGCTTATGAATTAAGGTTGAGAGGTGTGATGGGATGGGACGTGGTGAGGCACACGGCGAATCTCCGGCGTAAAACAAGGTGGCTTCTGTGTAGCAAAGCGTCGTCATCCTGCCTACCAATCTAACAACCGATGAACCTCTGACGGACACATCAGTCCTCTCCATCCCAAGGACATCTCGGGTCCGGGTGTGTCCATATCTGACAGGAATGCTGTTCCTGCTTCCTCGAATTTTTACTGTTGGCGTGTGTGTGTGGTGTGTGTGTGTGTGTGTGTGTGTGTCTGGTGGAGAAAATCTGTGCAGAAAGAAATGAAATCTTAGCTCTGACTGATGGGTGACAATTCTGCTGCCATCAAATCTCTCTCTTTCTCTCTCGCTAGCTCTCTGTTACTTCTCTAGAATTTAGGGTGAATATTAAAAAAAAAAAGGAAGGAAGGAAGAATAACACTTTGAATGTCACAAAAAGTATAGAGTCTTTATTTATTTATTTTTTTGGTCCTGTTTTTTTTTTTCTTTCTTCTTCTGTTATTTTTCTTTCATCCTTTCTTTCTTTCTCTTTTCTTCTATCCATCTCTTTGTCTTACTTTATCTCTTTGTCTTCCTTTTTCCTTCTGTCTTACTTTTTGTCTATTTTTATTTTTACTCCTACTTGCTGGGTTCTTACCCGTGTTCTTAGTTGTTGTTTTTTTTTGTCAAACTTCTAGTCATTTTTCTTCTGAAATAAGTCCTTGTTCCTTTTCTTATTAATTAATTCGTTTTATTTTTATTTTCTTTCCTTTCTTTTTATTTACTGCTTTTTTTTTAACTTAAAATCTACATTTTAAAAGGGCTGTTAGTTAAGTTAGCCAAAGCAATCGAAAAATATTTTTTTACTTTGGGGGAAAAAGGACTTTTCCCTTGTAGTTACTTTAGGATTGTTATTTTATCTTAAGCATTTTTTTGTTGGTTTATTTTCTTAGAAGTTTAACTAAAGAAGTGCAGAGAAACGAATTCTCTCAAATGATAAGAGAAAATCCACATCAACTTAAACAACTTAAGGACGTTCCAGTTTGCATGTTTATTAAAACACTTTCACAGTTGACAGTTTATCACATGTTCATATGGTCTTTTGCTTCACTGTCTGTGTGTGTGGGTGAGTGTGTAGGCTTTCGTGTTCATCGTTTTTTTGTGTGTGTGTACGTGTGGACATCTGTGCATCTGTCTGCGTTTCACTGCCACTCTCATCCTAATAATCCTTCGGTCTGAGACTCTTTTCTGTGCTGTTGTGCTGGGAATTGAATGGCAGGCGGTCTGAAAGGCTGATCTCGCTCATCCGTGATGGGCCGTGTTGCACCGCCGCTGTCACAGTTCACAACCCCTCCACTGTCGCACAACGAGACCGAGACCTTGAGGCGGATACGACCGACTCGAGCGTCAATTCAGCAGGACACCGCGGTCTTCATTGCCTGCACGCACGCACGCCTCCGGACCCAGACTGCAAATCTATTTCTGCCTTGATTAGTTTCTTTTCACTGGAGAGAGTGAGAGTGAGAGAGACTCTAACAGAGGAGGATAATCGAAAATAGAGAGAGCAAAAAGAGAAGAGAGGGAGCGGACACAGCTCTCAGTCACTCACATGCTAGATACAAGTAAGGACTGAAAGGCTAGTGATGTCACAGTCTTTCTAGTTATCTTTAGTCTGAAAGCATCAGAAGTTTTCCTTTAGTGCTGCTTAAGCGCTGTCTGAATTTGCATACTTTCATACTAGATAGTATGTAAAATAGAGCCCCCAAGGTGAGTTTTAGTCTAAATACTTGGTATGCAAAATACGCTATGCAAAACCTTCCCTGATGACCTACTACTTACACCTGGATATTGAAGTATGCATATGATGTACACTTGACTTGAAAACGTCCACTTGAGACGTGGACTTTTAAGTACTTAAAAGCAAAATGTTTCTTGTAGTTGAATTGCACTTATTTAACATCAAGTTCAACATTATCACACTTTAAATTCGTGCTGCTGTAACGTCGTTTGTCACGTTACAATATAAACATGGTGGATGTAGTAGGTCCTACTCAGTAACAATTTATTTCACACTACCAATATTCATGCTATATAGAATGTACATTTTTAACAGTTGGGAGGTACGAATAAAAAGACCGACTCCCAACTGTTGGACCCAACGGAGCGTCTTCGGTCGACTATTTGTTGTTTTTGTTCTAAAAGCAAGAGTTGTCTTTATTTGCTCAAAATAATCAAACACCACTTTCAAAGAGTCACAATGGGGATTTTAGTTTTTGACTGCTGTAGCTGTAATAAGGAAGGTGGTAGCTTAGTGGTTAGGAATTGCTGATCGAATGATTGATTGTTTGATTCCCAGCACTACCAAAATTGCCACTGCTGGGCCCCTGAGCAGGTTCCTTAACTCCCAACTGTTCAGAAGGAAGATCTGTAAGTCACCCAGGATAAGGATGTCTCCTCTGCCCTGCTCTGGCCACCCTGATCACAGTTGTCTGGGGGTGTCACTGCCTGTAGTGTGGACTGCTCTGGAACTGTCTGTCGAGCGAGTGCAGAAAAGGTTGAATTTTGCTTCCACAGACTTGATTGTTTTGCTTTATTTTGTCCATTTCCATTTTTTGAGCTGTTCTCTTTTCGATTTCATTTTGAAACATACCAGAAACCGGACTCGTCCCTCAGACCCCCCGACCCGTGTCCATAGTGCACGGTTTGGAATACGCTCTCAGGACGATGATGGAGTGTGTTTTTTTTTTTTTTTTTTTTTTTTCAAAACCAATTCTTCGACATGATGCCTGGCTTCTCTCACTGGAGGCAAGAGGAGGAGCTGTCATGCTTCAGCAGACTGGATAATTATTTCCCTCTTATCCTCTTTTTTCCAGGGCCAATCTCAGTCCCCAATAACAGCCTCAGACCAAACCATCTCTCACTCTTTTTGTTTGTCTCCTTCTATGCTTTTCAGTGTCCCATGGCAGAGGAGCAGCCGAGCCAACAGGAGCGGATTAACGGCACTGAAAAATAGCTCCTAGATTTGATCGAATAGCATCAATATAAAAGAAGTCACACAGCAAAAAAAAAAAGAAATATCCTGATTCACGTTGGTGTGCTATTGTTGATGCATACATCTGCTGCCACTGAGCACTCAAACCATACATCAGGACTCCAGAAAAACTATATGACGTTCTAGCGGTGTGGTGGCATGTTGACAGTTCAGCGTCTAAACAAACATCCCAGCCTTGGAAAAGATGACTTTTGATTTTATGGAGCTTGAGTTTGCTTGTGTGTTAATATTTCATGACCATTGTGCAAAACACAGGACGCTCATCTGCCTATTAGCTTCTTACCTCCTATTGCAAATACTATTAAAGCTTTCCGATGGGTTAAAAACCACAGAAAGGCACTCCGCTTAAATGTATTGTCCCTACTCAGAAACATTTAACACCCTTCAAATTTAACTTTATCCTGTCGCAGAAGGCAGCTGAAGGTTAGCAAAGGTGCTAAAACACGGTGGCTAACCAAACCGGCTGGCTTTCTGAGATAAGCTGAACAATGAAAGAGCGGAATCCAGCATCGCTTAACCGTTAACAAAGGAAAGATGACGTTGCTTGAGCTGATTAGCGACTTGCGTAGGTGTGCATTAGGCATGTGTTTGTGGGTGATAATGGTTGCTCCGTGCCCCGGTCTTCGGCGAAGGAACAGAAACCTAGGAGTGTTGTTTTATTTAAGAGCTTTGATATACAATAGATGTTCCTTCTGCACTGTAGAGAGGTCTGATTTGCTGTAATCGCATTTTATCCCAGATCGCGGTGTCAGAGTCGGTATACGTATCACAAAAGCTGTCAGATATGAAAAATGACTGACCGACAACAATGGCGTCTTGGATCTGGTGTCATATGCATTAGCTAACAGCACTGAATCTAAGTGAGGCTTGAGTTGCAGGGTGCTTAAAATGGAATATCTGTCCAAGGCAGCGAGCACTGAAACGAGAACCTGTTTGTGTTTGTGGAGTGTGAGAGTCTTCACTGTTCACTGTAATGCATGGCAGAAGATCAGATGTTATACCTGTATTGCGAGCGTCAAATTAAACTACAAGGCTAAATCTATATCATAAATTTACTCACATCCATCAGAATAGAATATAAAAATATAAATAAAAATGACCCTTTTGGAGGAGAAAAGCTTCGGGAGATTATTATGTTAAATATCGATATAAAACGTTTGCTGTCTATTTGTTTAACTTGTTAAGCATTTAAACATGCCAGTGCCAACATAATTGTAGTCTAGATTCAGTATGTTATGTGTGGTGTTTCTTAGGTTCTAAATAGAATCAATTCTGGACAGAATGTTGTGGATGTTGGACCAAGGAACGCAGTTGGTTCTGAGTGGAACATTGTAGGTTCTGAGTGGAACTAGTGAATAGAACGTGGGAAGTTCTGAATGGAACGCGGGAAGTTCCTGATTCAACCAGGTCAAATCCAGTCAGTCCCGAATGGAACGCAGTAGGTCCCGAATTGATTGCAGTAGGTTCTTAATTAATTGTAGAAGGTTCTAGTTGGTTTGTAATGTAATGTAGAAGGTTTAGGGAAAGTGGTGGCTCGTGGTTAAGGTGTTGGATCACCAAGCCGAAGATCGTGGGTTCGATTCTCAGCTCCACCAAGCCACCATTGCTGGGTCCCTTAGCAAGGTCCTTAACCCCCAATTGCTCAGTTGTATAAATGAGATAAATGTAAGTCGCTCAGGATAAGAACGTCTGCCGAAATGCTGTAAATGTAAATGTTCTGAATGGAATGAAGTAGGAATTATGCCGACTTCCATAGGTACTGAGTAAATTGTGGTATTTTCTGAACAGAATGTTGCAGGTTTTGAGTATATATATTATTTAATTGCATTTTCACTATATAGTAGCAAAAAGTTGAAATGTTTACACGTAAAGAATGCTCACAAACAACATCATGGATGAGTTGGATTACTTGTATCTTTAATTACAACTTGGTATAAAATCTAATAAAATCCTGCTTGCTTATTGGAGTCCCTGCAGATTCTGGTGTTATTGAGTGGATGTGGCAGAGAGTGAGGTTCCTGAGAGCTTTAATCCAGACAGCAGGCTGTTTTCCTCAGCTCTGAAGCCGGTTGCAGCTGTTCTGCCTGAGTTTGAAGGATAAACACCTTGACATGCCGTTATGCCACAGGCGCAATGACCTTATTATCTGAAATCTGAGTTACTCAAGCAAGTTTAAGGTTGAAACCTGGAGCAGTAGTGGAATCTGGTCGATTCTTGTTTGACATCTTCACTGGAAAGTCGTACAGGTATTTCTGTCTGTGTAAGTATTTATCTGTGTTTATTTATTATTAGTCTTGTTCGGGTAATTTGCCATGTGTGAACCTACCTAATTGATGCAGTTGGGTGCTAATTGGCTTAATTAAATGGTCGGGCTCTGTGATCAGTCAAGGCAGCGGTGCGTTTGACTTCTGTGAAGCCGGAATTAAACTAAAAGGATTTGTCTTCTGAAATTAGTTGAAATAAGATGTTTTCTTAAATAACTACGCAGCATTCGGTCATCGTCCTTGATACAAACACAGACGTCCTTATTTTGTTGAAATTTGAACTTGGTTCCATTTTTATTTATTTAAAATACATTTTTTCATTCAATCATTGATGTATGAAAATAGGCATTACAGCCCCAGTCTTTGGTTCTGTTAGTCGGTCAAAGTGGCATTTTAGAAGAACTTCCCTATTAATTACCATGGAATTGGCAGCAGAAATGTTATCGTTATCTAACAATGACTTGGGGTGTGTTCACCCCGTTTGTTTGTAGCGTTCATACTTACTCGAATAAACCGTACAAACAAGTTGACAAGTGTAAACACACCCTTAAAAGATTTGCGAGAATTGGGCAGAGTGCAAAACGTTGTTTCTAAACGGTGCAGTGTGTGAGGATAAGCCAGCGTGAACTTGGCCAGCAGGATGGAGAACGGACAGTCTTATTTTTGAAATAATTGTTTTCTTGAGTTTTGTCAAGGTCACAAAAAACAACAGACAACCCCGAGTCCTAAAAAAAAAAAAAAAGTGTGTCTCAGGCTTTTACTGAAATTCTCCAGAGTATTCCGTCTGTCAAAAAATGCCCCACATTCAACCCACTGAGACGCCTGAGGATTTAGCGACGTTCATCACTGAATTTCATTATAATGTAATTAAAAGGTGTTAATAATTATTATAAGCTGTTGGCGTTTTTTTTTTTTTTTGGTTTGCTATTAAGTGGCTCTCCAACTGCTGTAAGAAAATGAAGATCCTCCATCCCGCATGTTCTCAGACAGTTGGAGCGGAGCATGGCCAATATTTTTATGAACTACGTTGACTCGGCTACAACGGCACATAAATCACCCGCCGTGTCATTAATATACATGGATGTCAATAGGAAACGGCTGGCTGAAAGAAATATGGCTACTCTCAGTAACGCCATCGCTGAAAAATGGAGCTCTCGAGACGAGAGAGTTGCGCCGGGACCAGAATCCTGAATCTTCAGTGCCCCCCGGTGTCGGGAAACGAGATGGCAGCGAGACAGGAGGCGACGAGAAATCTGAGAGTAACTCGGATATCAGAGCGTGGAGTGGTTCAGATCAGATAGTGGAGGAACTAATGGTAATAAGAAAATAGCACACATGAGAGAAGACTTTTGCAGCCTCACACACACACACCTAGATCACAATCAGTGGAGATTGTCTGCTAAAGTTTTTCTCTCTCTCTTTCCCTCTCTCTGTTTTTTCATGTGTGCGAGAGAGAGAATATTTGAGAATATCTGTTAACCGCATAAATGCATTCGTTTTTGATTGCGGTGGTAGCTGGTAGAAGTGGTAGCTCAATGGTTTATTTGTTCACCTGCCGAATGGAAGATTAAAAGTTCGATTCTCAGCACCACCAGACTTTCACTTCTGGGCCCCTGAGCAAGGCCACTCATTCAGATTGCTCAGTTGTATAATACCATAAAATTCCCGCAAATGTAAATGTGATTCCTTCTGGCTGTACTTATGCTACAAGTTATTGATGTACGTGAATAGCCATTTTGAAAATCTGCCTGTATGTGGGTGTGTGTTGAAGCGTACACTCCTGAGCATCTGCCTCCATACACCCTCACGGACATGAAAGTAAAATAATTGTTGTATTATGTGACTATAATCTGTTTAGTAGCTTTTTTTAGGGATTATCCTTATTTCTTACCCGACTGCAGCATGATTGACGGCGCTAACCTTGTCCTCTCGCAGGACGGTAGGGTTTTTTAACCGGATTAGAGCAGGTTTAAAAGACTTTGTTTAGCCAGAATTCTGTTTTTTATCTCTGCTAGCAAGCTGCACACACTTGTATACACCTGGGATCATAGAGTAGTTTTATGTCCTTAGGTTATTTCTAAAGGCAAGTGGGGTGTTGTTGAAGCGAGGGATTTGTTTGCCATCCCAGTTCTGTGTGTGTGTAAAAGTGGTGGTGTAAAATTTTATGGTGCTTCTTAGTCTTCTTTATCAACCTCCATTTCTTTCCCTCTCCTCAGGTGGAGGCCATCCTGGTGAATATTTTTGGTGGGATAGTGAACTGTGCCATCATCGCTAATGGCATCACTAAGGCGTGCAGGGAGCTGGAGCTCAAGGTGCCCCTGGTTGTCCGGCTGGAAGGTTAGTGTTCGTCTGCGGACAGCTTCTTATTTCGTCTAGCGACAATACTTGGTTTACTATTTACATCCTTAAAATTAAAATAAATACTTGTAGCTAAATGCCTGCTAGCTAATTTTAGTACAGTGCAGCCTTGACTAGTAGTTCAACTGTTGGATGGTACATATGTGGCTACTTTACATAATCTTATGTAAAGAACTCCTTGTTAAGAGTGAGTTGCTTATCCAACTGAGCAGTTGAGCATTAAGGGCCCTGCCCCAGGGCCCACAGTGTCAGCTTGGTGGTTCTGGGATTTAAACCCACGATCTTCTGATCAGCAGACCAACACCTTAACCACTTAACCACAATTTCCCGATGTTCTATACTTGGAGATGGTTCTCCCAGAAACGTGCCAATAGATGGATTGGATACTTCTGCCCCAGGTGTGCAATGGTGTCTTGTTTGGGGGATATTTTTGCCCTGCTGCTCAATAAATGAAAATCAAGTCTAGCGCACTTCCTGTCTTGATCTGCTCAGCAAAATCTGTCTGTTCGCGCTGGGCACTATGACCAAAATTCCATTCACGCTTTTCTTCTCGCATGAAAATGTTTTTATCGCTATGCTCATTATAAGCAGCAGAAACTTCTCACAGGGGCTGACTTTGGACTTCTCAACTTTCACCCACACGCAAGAGCTAACGCGCAAGGGAGCATCATTAGAATGCGAAACACATTAAAACAGTCGTTAGCACTGGCAAAAAGACTGAAAGAGATAACCGCTGATTTGTGACCTTTCACCTGGGTATGCTAATGCTAGGTGCTAGCCAATGCACAACACTCCGCCTGCCAAGGCCGGTTGTCTGTATAATTGGCACAAAAAAGCACCATCATGCTGCCTGCTAGAACATTAGCTTGCTGAGAGAACTTCTGCCTCCATGGGAAGCTGGATATGCATAAAGATTTGATTACATCAAGTTTGATAAATGCAACATTTGGCATTTCAACACCAGCGGTAAGATATTTTGTTTTTCTTACCAAGGTGTTACAGAAAACTTTTAAAGAATATATAAGGCCATAAAAAGATAAACAGAAAACATTAAAGACTAAAAATATATTTATCTAAGTAAATGAATCCATTTACCCCCAGGAGCCAGGACCCCCCAGAATCTAGGAGCAAGGGAACCAGCCGTACCAGTGCCAAAACCAGCCTTGGAAATATTGGTCCATGATAGTCTTTGGAAAGATTAAGATCTGGAACGATTGCTTTTTAGCAGCATGGGCATACTGAAAACAGTAGACCTGAATAATAGGGAACATTGGGAAACCTTTTAAAACATTGTATGTTTGGAGTCTGAGACGCTGGGATACTTTTAATGGATTCTGGTTAACTAAAGGCCCAAATAATAGAAACAAAATAATTGTGTCGTTCTGCACTCATAGGACCCTAGCGGTTGGGTGTCTGAAGCTGGCTTGTAAACCGAATTTTGGCTCACAATTCAAAGCAAAACAATTGGCCAAGAGACGGCTCGTATCTCGAAAAACTCAGTAATTAGGACACTCGTATATCAAGGTACCACTGTACTTGTCACGATTCCGCCCTCCCGCCAGCAGAGGGCGCCGTCTCCTGAGTATTAGCCGGCACTATCGCCTTCTATCTGACTTCCTGTTTGTTCTCCATATAAGCCTGTCTATTGTCTAGATCTGCGCATCATTATGGGACATACCAATCGTTTACTTTGTGTCTCTGTACTCCCGGTATCTCGGTTTTTGGTTTAACGTTTTCGTCGAGTGTTTTGGATTTGTTTGCTTGGACTGTGTTTGATTTCCGTGTTTTGACTTCTGCCCGCGTTATGACTACTGTTTTGAACTGCCCTTTTGTGTTTAATAGAACTTAAAATGAATGTAGGATACACAACAGTGGGGACAATAAACACAGAAACTGTACTAATACAGCGATCTTGAAAATAACGGAATATTAAGGGTCTGGACAAGACCGAAGAACACAGTCCTGTTGTTGTCTTTTGATTCAGAAGAACGTAAGTGTATTTTCTGTCAACAAATATCTCTACACTCGATCAAACAGAAATACAGAAGAACCTAAAGTATCTTCATTAATTTGGATATGGATTTCCGCCTGAGAGTTTGACAGTCTATGGGGTGGAGCCACCATGGTGTTCCTCAGCAGTAAATCCCAAACAGAAGCGTTTTTTTGTCGTGTGTATTTGTGTGTGTATGTGTATGTGTGTGTGTATGTGTGTATTTGTGTGTGTATGTGTGTGTATGTGTGTGTGTAAAGATCGATAGTCGTCCCTGTCTCTCCATATGGACTCTGATCATGGCTGACAGAGCGTTATAAAACGGTTCCTCAGTCCGGGTTTAGACATCGATTTCCGCCTGAGATGTCACACAACTTGCTTGACTTGTGTGTGTGTGTGTGTCTTGATCTTTGTTTTTGTTTGCGTAGGTCTGTAGAAGCATGTCCGCGTCTGAACATTTGCTCGACTTTTATCTGTCTATAATTATCTCTGTGTTTGTTTTAGCATCAAATAAACAAACGTACCTGTTATAGTTTGACCTTGAAAACCCCACTGATGCTGGGGGGAGGGGCACAAAACGGAAAACCTGACCCAGCGTTGTGTATTTACTTCCATTCCGAGTCAAAACTTGACTTAAGTCTTTTTTTTCCTTTAAATTTACAAAGCAGAAGAATTAATAAAAAAAGTCTAGATTGAGATCTGATTTTGGAATTGGATTGTGACTCCCGGAATCAGATCGGATCGTTAAAGTACCTAAAGATTTCCACCCCTAGTTCATGTTTTCACTGATGAACTTTATTTCATTCATAAATAAATCAAATCAATTGAACTAAAATTGCATTCAAACGTCTAATTAGTTGTCTTGTGTGGTTGTGTATGATGTGTGTAACTAATGGAGTTTATACACACACTGTAATGCACTATAACTCACACTAGACCACACTGGGTGTTTTCTGGTGGTGTTTTTAAATAGGATCATTTATTATTTTTGGATTGATGAATTGAGTCTGTACAGTGGGTCTCTAGCAGCACCTAGTGGTGGGATTCGAGCATGATCCTCCGTGCGTATCAGCAGTAAGAGCCTCTAGCATTGTGTGTGTGTGTGTGTGTGTGTGTGTTTATGATTAAAAACGGTGCTTGGGTCGTTGTGTTTTCTTTGACACTGGTGTAATTCGAGTAAACGGACACTATAGCGCTACAGAGCGTGATGCAGATAAAGCTTTATAGTCATCAAAGATGTCTGATTCTTTTCTGTATGTGTGTGTCCTCTGTGTCTCCTCACATTGTCATGTAGGGACGGAGAGCAAGCGACACTCAATATCCACCCCCCCCCCCCCGTTCACCCTGTTCCCTCCGCTAATGAAATTATCCGATTGATTGTTTGCCGCCGCCCGGCACGGGGAGACGTGTTAGAAATGAGTCGTTATGCGAGCGGACAAAGGCGGTGAAATATCAGTAGTTAAGTGGTGCTGTAATTGAATTCCTTCTGAAACTGCTATTGATTAGAGAGCAGATACCATCATAATTATACTGCAGGGAGACCACACACACACACACACACACACACACGCTCTTTTTCACTGTGGGGACCTTTAGAAAAATCCATGAATATATAACGTTATAAACTCGTATGTATTGAATATTGTAGTGATTGTTGTGTCCTCACAAAGCACATACACACACATGGACACACAAACGCACACGATGCGTTCTATTCATTTCGACATCACACACACCTTAGTTACGTACCTATATAATTAAAAGGACCACGGGTCCTGACTAACTGATCCACACGCTTAATTCCTAATATTTATTAATTCATAAAATATTAAACCACTGCACCCCCACGTGATGATGTAATGATTATCATTTTTGTGAAGTTTGCCGTAAAGTTTTCAAGTCGTAAAGTGATTGTGGGGACATTTGACCTTTGCAAACTCTTTGTTTTAAAAGCACATCCATACCCAAAGACATACATTTAAAACCTGTGTGTGTGTGTGGGTGTGAGTGAGAGAGAATACGGTGTGTGTGTGTGTGGGGACATGTTCTGTTTTCCCTAAAGGCGGCACATCACCAGCTGTTCACCTCATCACACATACACACTCCGGGGTTTTTTACTTTCTTTCTCTTTCTTTGTTTTTTCCTTTTTTCTTCTTTTTTCTTTCTTTTTTCTTTCTTTCTTTCTTTCTTTCTTCTTTTTTTCCCTTTTTTTCTTCCTTTTTTTCTTTCTTTTTTCCCTTCTTTCTTTCTTTCTTTCCTTTTTTTCTTTCCTTTCCTTTTTTCTTTCTTTCTTTCTTTCTTTCTTTCTTTCTTTCTTTTCTCCTTCCTTCCCTTCTTCGTTTCTACCTACCTACTTTACCTTCCTACTTAACTATCTTTATACACACACACACACACACGTATGCAAAAAAGCACACATCCTTTGAATCTATCAAGCTATCCATTTGTCACTCTGTCTCTCTCTCTTTCTCTCTCTCTCTGATTCTTTTTGTCTCTCTCTCTCTCTCTCTCTCTCTCTCTTTCTGTCTCCATTAGTTTTGACTCTTTATGTGGTGGTGAGCAGCGTGGAGAGTGGAGAGTGTTATGAACCGTGTGTAGGACCCTCAGGGCAGACGTCCTAAAAGACCACCTGATCAGAATCACACTGAACGCAGCAAAAGCACACTAGGGCCCTCAACAGCTGGGTCCGATACGCACCGCAGCCAATAGAACGGGACCTCTGACTTTCAGCCAATGAAATGAGACCTCTGACTTTCAGCCAGCCCCTGTTCCTTCTTCTGCCAGTGGTGCGGCACCAGACCATTTTTAACGCTGCTGCCTTTCTAGGGCAAAGAGAGGATAGAGAATCAGGTCCTGCTTTCAAAACCCGGATTAACGAAAACACAGAGGGGGACTAAAAAAAAGAGCGAGGCGAGAGCGAGAGCGAGAGAGAGAGCGAGAGAGAGAGAGAGAGAGAGACAGAGAGAGAGAGAGGGAGGGAAAGTGAAAGTGTGTGTGTGTTTAAAATTGTACCCCATGCTGTCAAATCATGCTGTTACAATCACAGCAATATCTAATGTAAGTAGTTATTGTGGGGACCAAAATTTTCTTTAGTTATATAGGAATAAAAGTGTGTGTATGTGTGTGTGTGTGTGTGTGTATGTGCACATGCTGAAGTTTGACATCCCCCCCCCCATAATTGCAGTACATAAGTGTATCCATCTTTAGTACCAAATGTCCCTGTAATAATAGTCATTGATTAGTGTGTGTTTTTATGTAGCTGTACCTAAAAGATACTAAAGCTTTCTTACTCGGTGTGTGTGTGTGTGTGTGTTTGTGTGTGTGTGTGTGTGTGTGTGTTTGTGTGTGTGTCTCTCTCTCTCTGTGTGTGCAGGAACCAACGTGCAGGAGGCCAAGAGGATCCTGTCTGAGAGCAGACTCCCCATCACTGCAGCCAGCGACCTGGATGACGCAGCCAAGAAAGCGGTGGCTGCTATTGCCAAGAAATAACACGCACACAGACGCGCGCACACACACACACACACACACACACACACACACACACGCACGCACACACACACACACACACAAACACTCGACACTCAGCCTTAATTAAAGCTGATTTTTACCAAACTCTTACTGTCAATCAAACAGTAGGCTCCTCCCACAGACCTGCCTACAGATCAAACTGGTGTGTTAATGAAAGTTATTGAAACCTTTTTCAGTGACCCGTCGTGTGTGTGTGTGTGTGTGTGTGTGAGAATCATCTACACGTTTGTTTTAAAAGGCAACTCGTCACCACACGTCTTCCTATAGAATTGTTTGCATTTTGTCTATTTTTTTTCCCCAGTATATCTGTATATTTTTTTCTTATTTCCCGAAACGGAAAGCTACAGCTAATCGTTCCGACCGCGTCTGCATGGTTAGCTGAGATAGCGATCGCGGCGAAACCCGTTATTATCTCACTATACGCCCAATCGAAACGCTCCCTGAAGCTCATCCTCATCACTGTGAAATGACCTGCAAATCCTGCTATCGATTTCTCAAAGCTTCTTATAGCGTGAAGTTCGGCTACGTTAGCGTCTGCTAGAATTATTATTTTTATTATTATTATTACTTTTTTTTTAAAATGCAAGTAAAACAAGTGTCCGCAACATTTAACTGTTTATACACAATTCATCATTGGTGACTTGTAGAAATCGACCTGATTGTTTGATTTTCACACAAATTAAATGATTTAATGTGAAACTTTCTATTATATCAAAATACAATTATTATAAATTTAATATCACACGGTTCAGTTTAATGCTAACGTGTTCATGCTAATCATTACAACATGTAATTTTGTAATAACTATGTAATAAAGGGTCGGGATTTGCGAATTTGTTTAAGCCACGCCCACAATCTAGAGCGAGGACCTGCGTTCCAGCTGTTTCCTGCTGTGGGCTGGAACAGCGGCGATATGAAGGTCTGAGCTCGGAGTGGGACGTAGGTTTATTCCATGGCCTTGATTTTTGTTGACTGCTGTGATTTTTCAATTTCCTTTCTTTTCTTTCATTTTCTCTCCTTAAGTCATTATATTTTGCCTTTTCATTCCTCGTATTCTCCGTTTTTCTAAACTTTCCTCTACTCTGCCTTCACCCTTCTCCCCCCCCCCCCTCTTCCTGCAATATTTTACCTTCCCATTCCGTCTTTTATTCCTTATCCTTCCCTTACTATTTCTTTCCATTCATTTTCTCTTAATTCCCCTCTTCATTCCGTTTCTCTTACCTGTCCATTTCTCCTCCCTTCTTTTTCTTTTCGTATCTTGTTTGCCTTTCTTTTCCTCCTTCTTTTCTATTTTCTTTTCTTTTACTTCCACTTTCATTTTTTTCTTCTTCTTTCCTTTCTTTTTACTTCCTTTTTGTCCTCTCTTCCTTCCTTTCTTTCTTTCTTTCTTTCTTTCTTTCTTTCTTTCTATCCCGTGCCTCTGACAGTATGTCAGTATTGTAATGAAACAGACAGGATGTCATCGAGCTCTTTTGTAATCATGTCTTTATTTTGTAAACTGAATTCTGTTTGAAAAATCTTTATAGTCATGTAATAAATCTGTCTTCAGTAACACAGCATGTAGATGGTGAATGTTGGGAGGGTTTTGCTCCGGAAAGAGTTTGAGAGGATGTGCGGAAAAAAAGGATGATGATGATGATGATGATGTCGATGCTCGAGGTTTTGACACTTGACGTATCAGATTATTAACTGACAAATGGGCGACACCGGAGAAGTGCATCTTAATGGCAGGCGCTGTGTTAATGATCACAGCCGTGTGTGTGTGTGTGTGTGTGTGTGTGTGTGTGTGTGTGAGAGAGAGACTGCTGAAATCCATCCCTGTCACAGGGCCGGAGCAATTGATGGATTATCTGTCTGGCGATCTGTGAGGACATCTCGACTGGATCAAGTGCCCTGAGCAACAGATCTGCTGTCTCTTTTTTCTCTCTTCCTCTCTCTCTCACACTTACACTCTCTCTCTCTCTCTCTCTCTCTCTCTCTCTCTCACTTACACTTTCTCACCCTCTCTCTCACTCACACTTCCTTACTCTCTCTCTCACAGTCTCTTTTTTTTCTCTCCCTCACTCTCTCTCTTTCTCTCACACACACACATACTCTTCTCTCTCTCTCTCTCTTTTCTTACACTTTCTTTCTCTCACACCCCCCCCCTTTCTCTCTCTCTTTCTCTACCATTTTTTTCTTTCTCTCACACACACACTCTCTCTCTCTCTCTCTCTCTCTCTCTCTCTCTCTTTTTCTCACAATCTTTTTCTCAACTTTTTCTCTCACACTCTTTTTCTCTCTCACTCTCTCACCCCCCCCCCCCCCCTTTCTCTTACACACTTTTTTGGTGTCTGCGTTATTGTAAATTATTTTTAGACTGTAATAAAATTCTAGTGATGAATAACGTGATGTTGAGTTTATAATACCTGATTATTTCTGGTAGATTGTTGAAAATGGCATGACTTTTTAATCGACTTATCATTTCGCTGCTAAAATATTCCGCATTAATAGGTGTTTTTTTTTATTGTGGAAGTCATAATATTTCATGCGTCTTTAAATTCGATTAATGTATAAATAATTAACATGATGTTTTTGAATGTATGATATATATTTTAGTTTAATAGACGCCGAATGATGTCACTGTTTTATCGGGTTGGTCTGTTTAAGATTTCCAAAGAAATAATAAAATGTAGTAAATTTTCCCCTCCATCCCGTGAGGACGCCGTTCCTCTGGCAGGTGTTGGTGTGATCGGGTGGGGGTTTTCCTGTCCTCTCCTCTCTTCCTGGACTGCGTCCCATTACCCCAGGATTCTAGAGGTGACGTGCAGGCTGGCACTCGTGTAAATAGGCAGGATGGGTCAATAATTGCTTATTTCATGCCCTTCGTAGTGTGTGTCAAACACTAGTGTGTTGATGGATTAGATGGCCAAGTTTCAGCCTTGTTAAGAGATGCTCTTGTCCTGACATTGTGTAATTTCCAAGGCCGTGTGTGACCAGTTAGAAATGCGTGCGTGTGAAAGAAAGACTGGGAAAGTGGACAAAGGGTATCGCGTCTCATCGTAATAAAGACCATTTGACTGGCAGTCGGAGTCTACGGGAAGGTTTGAACACATGGTAGTGGTGCTGTAGCTCCGTGTCGGAAGCTCATGCTACTGTTGGGAAAGTCAGAACTCATGTTATTCCTCCTCATATCAATTTTATCACAGGAATATGGACAAAGTGTATGCAGGGACATCTCAGTGGTCCTGGGATTCAAACTCATAACCTTCTGCTCAGTAGCACAGCATCTTAACCAGTGAGCATTTTCTTTTTTTTGAAGCAGAAGAAGAAATCCGCCGCTGACAGGTTGGTTTAAGACCTGACCTCATATTTTCATCTAATTTTCACTCAACATCCTTCTTATTATGAGATTATTTCAGTCTTAAACTCGCATAAAGGTGTTTTTATCCAAGACATTTAATAAGGGAAAAAAGGCAGTTTGTGACGTTCATTCCTTCATTCGGGATGAGTTTCCTGCAGCGAAGGACGATTGCTTTAGGCAGCTCTGACACTGGAGACAGGAGTCCAATGGATTTATGGACAGACTGATTAATAGGTAGACGAATGGACGGAGATATGGGTGGATGGATGGATGGATTGATTGATTGATTGATTGTAAGATAGACAGAAGGAAGGATAGATGGACTGATTAAATTACATATAAACAGACGGCCAGATAGTTAAATGACTGGATAGATAAATGGATACATGGACAGACAGATGGATAACTGAATAGATGGATAGACTGATTGACTGATAGACGGATACATGCTTGGATGGATGAATGGATCAATTGATTGTTGGATGAATAGATGGCTTGAGAGACGAATGGACTGATAGATGGATAGACAGATGGACAGATAGATGGGCGGATGGAGGGATTGAGAGACGGATGGGCAGATAGATTAATAGATGGATGGATAGACAGATGGTTCGACGGATGAACAGATAGATGCATAAATGGATAGACGGATGGATGGATGGACAGAGAGATGGATAGACAGATGGACAGAGACGGATGGTTAGACGGATGAACAGATAAATGAATAGACGGAAAAACTGGTGGGTGGATGGATGGATGGATGGATAAATGGAGGGACAGATAGATGGATAGACAGACGGATGGATGGATAGATGGAACATAAAATAATATATTTTTTTTAAGTCCGTGAGGCTTTTAGTGCTTCAGCGCATTAATGTGTTAGTATAACTGCCCAGTTGAGTTACTCTTAATCTACAGACGATAAACAGCTTGTTTTAAAGGAAGTTTATAGTTTTTATCAATTTTTATTGTTTTTATTAATTTAGAATCCGGTTCTGCAGGGATGTTCTGTCTATCCTCTCATAGTTCTCATTTCTCCTCCCTAATTGTTTCTCATCGCAAACCCTTATTCCCTAATTCCTCTCTGTTTTTTCCCGTCACTACGGTAATTGCAGCACCTCCAAAGCTGTCGTTTTTAGTTAGCGTGAAAAGCTTCCACTAGTCCACGAGGTCACGGCTGTCCTATCAGTCCATACTGGACATTTACCGTGTCATTCGGTAATAACGCGGTCTGATAGATTAGTGATCGGGGGAACGCGGTGCTGAAGAAACAGTGGTGATTGGGTTCAAGCGAGAAAACACAGACGAGGGGGTCTAAAGGAGGGAGTTTATTACACACTCGGTGTCCTGTGCAGAATCAAACAGGATTTAGGTTCCATTCCCTAAAAAAAGTTCCTAATAAAAGTTCTTTGCTTATGAGCCCAGTGGCAGATTGGTGTTCCTGGGAATTGAACCTACGACCTTCTGACCACCGAGTTACCACTTTCCCATATTTCATTACTCCGTTGTTTAACCCTCACATGCTGTGTGGTCATGTTCCTGGCGTACACCTGGCACTCATTCTGTGTGTGTGTGTGTGTGTGTGTGTGTGTGTGTGTGTGTGTGTGTGTGTGTGTGTGTGTGTGTGTGTGCACTACACGCTCTTGCTTGATGATCCCTAATTAAAAGAGGGAGCAGCAGAGGCGTGTGCTGCGTCGCCTTAAATATGTTTGTTCTCTTTTGTCGGATTGACTCTCTGCTGCTCGTCAGCTCTCTGACACTCATGTGTTCTGCCTCGATTTTCCCTCCCGAATGAAATCTTAAAGGTGGAAAAGAATAAAAAAGAGGAGACAGAAGAAAAGCAGCTGATGACTGAACGCTAATTAAATGCGTGTCGCACCCGCGACCTCTGCAGCAGCCGCTCTGACGGAAACAGAATCTGTTCTTTGTAAATGAAACAGTGATGCAGTCTGGCACACTTTATAGCAGGTGTGGGGATGATGAGACACACACACACACACAGCACACACAACACACACACACACACACACACACACACACACACACACACACACACACAAACACCCCTAAATGCTCTAGGAGAGGGATGACATGATAGACTGTTTCCACACATCTGTGTTAGTTTAATGAACAACAACTATTCAGTCTTATATCGAAGTACCGATGCAGGATCACGCTAAACATTCAACAAAAAGAAGAAGAGAAAAAGTACAAGCTTTTCTACCTAGAGGACAAGTGGGCGGGACTACCGGACACTGACGCTGAATACGGAAAAAGAGTCATTTACAGCTTTCGGCCTTACTCTCAGGAAAATGTAAGTTTATTATATTGTTATTACACCTTTATAAGCAGGACCTTCCTGCCTATCACCGACACCCTTCAGGCTCCATAACCCCTCACAGCTGTCTCACCGTGCCTCGCCATATTCTCCTGGTGCCTCACGTTTGCATACTTGCATTTTTGCAGCTTCAATGCTCATAATCTTGTACAAAACCGGCTCTATGTCGACCTGACAACCTGCAAAGTCAAAGGCACGTCCCAGGAACCGACTTAGATTTTACGCTTAACAGCATCGACATTCGGCCAAGACGCCATTAGACCAAATTAACTAGTCTACATTCCAACTAAACCAACCCCACATGTTCAGAAATCCCGAAAGAAGAAGGTGACTTTCCCAGCACTTGGTTCTGCACGCGTGCAGGAGTGTGTAATCTTTTTGCCCTTCCGCCCTCCACCTGAAGGTGACTGTGCAAGCCGGGAGACGTCACACGCTCCCGGGATCAAAGCGAGTCTGACTGGAACGCCTCAGGGGCCAAAGGGAAACGCGGCGGCTTGTTTCGGAGCGGCTCGGTGAAGGAGAAGATGGGGCTGCAGATGGGATGCGCAGCCCGATGATGAAGGTGATGAAGTTTGGCATCCTCATCTGTGATGAGAGCTCCCTCTCCACTCTACACCCCCCCCCCACCCCCAGCTTTAGGGGCGAGAACGCCAGTGGACTAACAAGTTCTGGAATTAAATCTAAAGTTGTATTTAACTTACAATCACAGCTAGTTTCTTATTGGTTTCTAATAGCAACTTAATTAGAACTTTGCGCCGAAAATGGAGACTCCTTTCATCGACTTCCAAACGGAAAACGTCTTCTTGCAAAAATCTTCACCGTATCAACCGTTACATAAATATAAACCTATGAATTGTCTGAATGCAGTCAAAGCCGCTGCCAACGGATTTAAAGCTAATCAACACTTGACTAATCAGATGTCTGACTTCAGCACTATGGTGAAGATGGTGGTAAGTTATGATCTTTTAAAAAAATTAAAAAGGAGGAAAATTGCTTTTTTGCAAATTTAATTAAAAACAGCATGATGAAGCTTTCCAGCATCTCTACACCTGAAGTAAATCACTGGTCTGTACCTGTTTATATTCAAACACAGGTTAAAATTGTAAATTTAGGCTTGCTAACTGCTAAATCTACCTTCTGAAGTACACCAGGAAAACACACCAAACCAGTCCCCGTCTTCTGTAAAAATCCATGTGACTGCATTCGATTTGCCTTCAACACTCACACAGGTGAGGCATTTACGTTGTCATAACCCTGTAGCCCCTAGTTGCTTTGCACGTCTCGTATACATCTCGGAGCGTCCGTCTCCTCTAAACGCTCTCATTAGTTACCCCTGCTAGATATTTCAAACACTTCCACTTCTAAAATTCTCTATTACGCGGGTCACTCAGGGGTAATAAGGCTTGAATAAGTCTCGCCGCCTTCCTCTGGACTCCGCAGAGGAAATAATTCCCTCCTACTAAAATATGTCAGTGTCTTTGATTGCGATTTAGAGGAGTTTCATTCACATGGACAACTATTTTTTTTCTATTTTTTTTTCCTAAAGATTTCCTCTATCTATCTTTCTTTGACTCTCTCTCTCTCTCTCTCTCTCTCTCTTATTGGGATACTAATGAATGCACGATGACATGCCTTCGAGACAAAGATGGGAGTCCTGCCCTTGCAAATTTACCCACCGGTCCATCGCAATCTGAGAGGAAGGAAGAAAGGGATGAGAAGAGAAAGGGAGAAAATGAGAGGGGGAAAAAAAGAGAGAGACGCCTGAGTCAGTGTCTCATCTCTTTCCAGAGATTAAAAACTCATCTCTCAGAGCAGTGCGGCGTTATTGGGACTGATTTGCGTGGCCCTCCATGCAAATTGCGGCGTGATTAGTTGCGCTGTCAGCCGGCTGAGGTGAGGACACTCTGTCCTGCTGTCCAATTACCACCGCCGGTGTTCTAGCGGGAAGCCTCAGTCTTACACGCCCATGTCATTAAGGGACAGTGGAATAACTCTCTCTCCCTCTCTCTCTCTCTCTCTCTCTCACACACACAGTAGTTTTCCCACACCAGCATTCGCAAGCAATGCTGATCTATATGCTTTCTTTTTATTTTAATTGCTAATCAATTATTCATGGTTGGGTTTAACTTACCGACGCTTTAAAGCTCATGAAAATGTGTAGGCCATAACCGTTTTCGCAATATTACAGAGCAATTAAAAACAAAGCCACAACTCCCTAAATACTGATGTGTTATACTTCCCCAGAAAGTGTCGGGTGTTTTCTTTGGAAACTGGTTTCAAAAATTTCATATAAAAAATGTTCTAACAGCAACTGAAAGGGTAAAAAATTAAGAAAAAGGAAAAGCTATTCAGATGTCAGTTCTGTTTTACCCATTTAAGGACCGCATCCCTTGTCTCTCTCCTCATCTAAAGGCTTTAGCTCGATTTCTCCAAGTCTGCTTTTTAACTCTTGTTAGCATACTTTAAAAATATTAATGGAATTCAGTTAATAAACTCAAATATTTTAGAAAAAGTAGAGAGGGCTGTGGACTGAACCTTGTGGAACACCTTCAGAAACAGCTGCAGTTTTGCATCGATCTGATGTTGTAGAGATCTCATGTTTCCTGTGTGTTTTTTGTTGTCGACCTTGCTTCTGTTTTTAACAGACGCGTTATGAGTTATTTGTATCTTTACGTCTTTCCTGATTGGGTGATCTTTTTTTTTCATTTCTTTGTGTGGTTTAATAAAGATATGTAAATTGCAGTAATTATATGCATTTTTTGAAAATGTTTGTTTTAGAAAGGAAGTGTGGGATAGCGCCCTGTAATGGGATAAGAGAGACAGAACATGAATGAACGGGTGGATGTGTGGCTGGATTGGACCAAACCATTAACATCAAAGCCGTTTAGATATCTTTGACTTCTTTTAGAATTGAGATGATATCAGATCATCTTGAACACCTCAGTAATTTGAGTAGACTGCAGTGCTGCAACATTCCACTGACCATTCCATATAAAGCCCTGAAAAGGTATCACGTCCGTTAAGGTGCTGCTGAAACAGGAATCGGTGGTCGCCGGAATATTTTAACGCCTCTCTGTTTCATTAATACCCAGTGGACCGCTTGTAGCCGAGTGGCAGGTGGAGGAGATGAGACCATAGTCATCTCAGCTTGTTTTCTCATTAACCTTAAATTATGCAAGCTAATGCAGTTCAAACTGTACTTTGTGCTCGATCCGATCACCTCCTTTTCTTCTGGGTGTAGGAAAGGCATCGGTGGAGCCATTAGTCATTCCCAGGGGAGTCGTGTCTGTTTTTCTTATATTCACTATTTATTCACTTTTAATGAGTGATCCAGCCCTTTCAGGCCAAGCTTCAGCCGCACACACACACACACATACACGCTCTGTCTGTTAGTACATGCAGTGTGAAGTTTTTTGGTAATATTCGCAGGTCAGCAACACATGCACAAGGTCATATGAACTGCAGATCAGGAATAACTCTCTCTCTCTCTCGCTCACTCACTTGCTCTCTCTCGCTTTCTCTCTATCAGCACCGGAATGGAAATACGACTCCAATTAGGACTCGGACGATCATGCTAATAAATGCCCGAGGGTTCTCCTTTAATAAGCCTGTTTGTTTATCTCCTCTGTCACTGTCGGATCGATGCGGATTAGTATTTCAGCCGGAATCGCATGTCTCACGCTGTGTTTTACAAGGACAAACATTTATGAGGCACTTCTTCTCACTTCTCACATTTTTTCCTACTCCCGTTCCTGTTTTTTCCGGCTTCGGTGCACACGAATCCAAAGGACCTGTCGAGCAAATGGAAAAATCCCTGAGGCAGATTGTAAACTGCCGACGGAACTGTGTTTTAACGATCTTTATATCGTTCCCGCGACCGCCTGTCACCTTCAACCGTTTCTTTTTTTCTTTTTTTTGTTTGATGGGACATTCAACGACTGTCGCACGTCTACTGGAAAAACCAACACAATCACACAGTCATGAGCTGGGATTCGAACTCAGGACAGCCAGAACACAATAATCTTACATACCAGGAGTCCCCAACCCCCAGTTCACGGACCAGTACCGGTCCATGGACCACAAAGAAAAAAAATGTGTGGTTAAAATTATAGTTATATTTCATTAAATAGTCTTTCAGATCTTAAACTGTTCCCGTTCTCACCTCACTGCCGCACTAAATTCACTGGGGAGCTTTTTCAGGATGGAATGAGCAAACGATGGGACAGCAGAAGGGGGACAGACTGCCAGCTAAAAAACAAAAAAAAACTGCATTTAACAAGATTCCTGCCTGTTATTGTAATTGTCTAATATAATGTAATTATTGCATTCGGATTACAGAATATAAACTGAGGAAAGGTGTTTGTTATTGGAACCCTGCGCCTCCACCCGGTCCGTGGAAACATTTTCATGCATGAAACTGGTCCCTGATACAAAAAAGGTTGGGGGCCGCTGCCATGTCAGCACGCTGCTCAATGCTCAAAGCTTTTCTATGGGCAGAAAGTCTAGTTTCTTTGCTAACTAGAAACTAGTTACAAATACATAACGTGTCTGTCTGTCAGGCTAAAGAATCAAAGCTTGGGGACGTGTCAGTCAGACGTGTGAGGTCACCTGATCTACATTTTAAGCTAAAAGGAAACCGGTCTCAGCCTCATCTTCTACCAGTTCAATAAAAAGTGGATTACACTGGTTTCACTAAAGATAAACGCATTATACACACTAATGGGAGACTTTCAGCTCTGCACTCCTCTTTCCCACCTTTCCACACCTCTCGGGTCCCCCAGAGCTCACTTTTTTTTTTTCTTTTTTTTCTTTTTTCTTTCTCTCCTTCATCTCTCCATCGCTCTGCCCTTCTGCTCGGCACACGGCACGCCATCAAATATTAATGAAAGACAATTTCTGAACACGGTAATTAGACGCGCTAATTCCGCAGCGCTCCCTCAGCACTCTTTAGCAATATGGTCGAGTGAAAACTACACCATGCTGCATGAGCTCTCCGGTTTGGGGGGGACATTTTTATTCAGTTATTATTCATTTTTAAGACAAAAGAATCTCAAAATTTTCATTTTGTCTTTGATTCCTGGGGAAGAATCATGGGAAAAGATTTAATTGTTAATCAATCTTGAAGGAGTCTATTGTGTGTGTGTGTGTGTGTGTGTGTGTGTGTGTGTGCGTTCTCACACTCTGTGGCATCCTGTCATATTAATTACTTGCCAATTGCTTAAACAAATACGCCACATTAACCGACTAATTTAGTCACTAATTTGACCGAGATCAAACCAGATGCAAGTGTCCAGTCCTTTCTCTCTCTCTCTCTCTCTCTCTCTCTCTTCTCTCTCTCTTACTCTTTCTCTCTTTCCGTCTATCTATTCTCTCTTACTTTCTCTCTCTCTCTCTCTCTCTCTCTCTCTCTCCCTCTCTCAATAGGTTGAGCTCTGAACCCAGTTTTCAGGCTGTATCTTTAGTAAATGATGTCATTACCAGCTGCTCGAACCCTCCCGGCGTGCACATGTTCCCATAACTACTTATAAAAGAATTGGGAGAAAAAAATGAACATTTTTTTCTGTGCATCTGTTGAGTGAATAGAAGCACAGGGAGGCTTTTTATCATACGATTACTCCGCTGGAGCTCGTTCTATTGCGGCGTTTTCAGGCAGGAGGATGAAGTGTGAGATGACAATGGATGGAAACTGATGTTCAGACAGGGATCGTAAAGCAGGAAGGGATGGAGGAGAGCGAAAACCAGAGCCACCGTCACCAGGAGTTAGCATGTCGGAGGCTAGCGCGCTAATAAGGATGCGTTTATTCAAATGAGTCCGGAGTAATTAACATTCTGCCAGCGAGTGTAGCGACACTGGCGCTGAGGGATCGAAGTTTCGGCAGGTGATGAAGATGAGGAGGAGGAAGAGTTTCTGATTGAAATGCAGATCCATCAATTAACCCACTTTTATACCCCACCCGACTCTGACTTTACAAACAGATAGTTAAAAATGGGTGCCAAGGCTGAGATGGAGATTAGGATGGACGCTAATCTTAAGAAGAAGGTTGGGATGAAGACTAAATTAGAGGTCGAGGCGGCAGCTGAATTCTAGGTTTAGTCATGGGTGGAGGCAGAGGTGGAGGCTGGGGTAGTGATGATGTGGGCCACAGAAGATGTCCTCGTCCTCCATTGATGGAAAACCTTAAACTGACAGTTTATTTAACATTAATACTGTAGCACTAGAGATGAATACACACACTCACACTTTCCCCCTCAGAGGAGTTTTAGCTCCACGCGTCAGGGAAAGAAGGCTGCAGGACCTCCGCTTTCATCCTTGACTTTGGTGTCGATTTAACCTTCGGGCAAAGCAGCAGTGGTTTTCATGTGCTGCTTTTACATCTCTGGAGACCTGAAACACACACACACACACACACACACACATACACACATACTGATGTTCTGTCACACTTGTGTGTGTTTAATGGTAATGTTGAAGGATCCGTACTCTTCTCTCAAATTTTTTAGAAGGTGTTGCTACCTGAATGTTGCTAAAGTAACCGCCAAAAAGTGGCTTGTGTGAGAAAGTACCACTTAAACAGGAAGTAGCGCTTTTCCAAACATTCCAAAGTAACATCGGTTCTTGTTTAGTTGCTGGGGTGTAACGGGAATACTTCCAGAACAGGAAATCTATCGGACTAACATTTACAGCATTAAGCAGACGTCCTTATCCAGAGTGACTAGCTCTTGGGGGAAAATAGTGGTGCAGTGGTTAAGGTGTTTGATTCTCTGCACCATCAAGTTGCCACAGCTGGGCCCCTGAGCAAGGCCCTTAACCTCCAAGTGCTCAGGTGTACAGAATAAAGGAGATGAATGTGAGTCACTCTGGATAAGTGTGTCTGACAAATAAATGTAAATGTAAACTTGGGAGTGCTGGACATTAAACCTCGGTCTTCCAATTAGCAGTCCAACATCATAACCACTGCACCACCACTTTCCAGCTGTTGATTATTTTTCTATAAACTTCTGTACCATAGTTGATTTTATGTCTTTTTCCTTGGGAGTGACAGCGTGGGACAGGATTAGAAACGAGTTCATCAGGGGGGCGGCTTGTGTTAGATGTTTTTGGGAGAAAGTCAGGGAAGCACAGATTGAGGTGGTTTGGACATGTACAGAGGAGGATAGTGAATATATTAGTAGGGAGGATGTTAGAAATGAAGCTACCAGGCAGAAGGTAAAGAGGAAGACCAGAGAGGAGGTATATGGATGCGATAAACGAGGACATGAAGTTAGTGTGTGTGAGTGAAGAGGATGTAGAGAATAGGGGTGGGGGGAGACAGATGATTCGCTGTGGAGACCCCTAAAAGGGAACAGCTGAAAGGAGAAGAAGAAGAAGAAGAAGAAGAAAAAGTTGATTTTATTTCTAATGCATTTCTCCTACAAATGCAACTTTTTCACTTCCTGGTTCGTTTTTTCAGGTGAAAACTGCTGTTTATGGAAGATTAAGCACAGCTTTTTTTTCGTCACATTTTCAGTCAGCGCACACAGACACACACACACACACACACACACACACAAACCTTCAGGCTTGGTGCTGCCCTTTTGTCGTCACACCCTTCCAGTTTCAGGTGCTTTAGCAGTTGCTTCCTTCCTCATTACAACCAGAGGAAAAAAAAGGACAGGGAAAAAAAGTAAAAGTGAGAGGAATTACATTGTCAGTGTGTGCTCACGTTCCAGGAAAACACAGGCCTCATCTAACCCGCATCCTAGACGTTCAGGGTCGATTCACTCGCCGTCAACCTGTCATGTCTGATGAGGGTTTAGCATCTCTCTCTCTCTCTCTCTCTTTCACATGGCTAGCGGTGATTGATGAGATACTCACCCTTGCGTATTCCTCTGTTTCTCTCTCATTCTCACACCCTGACAGCTCCATCACCCCGCAGACATTCATGATCATTTGAGCCGCTTCCTCATTTGCCGGAAGGAAGACATCCGCAGTGCCGGAAATGTCACCGTCTGTTAGGAACCTTATGAAACAAAATAGTAGGTAAAATATAGCACAAGCCGAGACACCTACTGTTTATATTCTCCAGCGATTTAATCATCTTAACTCGGTTTCTTTTTACCGGAACAAATCGTTTTCATCTTACTATCCAATAAAATCCACCAGATTGGGTCATGTGACTTTTGGGGATTTGTGTTCGTTTAGTCTCAATAGTATAAGTGAGATCAGACACCAATGTTGAGGTGAGGAGGTCTGGGGTTCCGTCAGGGTTCTAGTTTATCCCGAAGGTGTTTCGTTTAAAGGTTAGAATGAGGGACTCACCACCAATCAGAACACAGCATGTCTTCAGAGGATTTTGCGTACAGGGACATTCTCATGCTAGATCGGGGTTTACGTCTTTTATTTCCGGTGAAGGAAATGTTTCATTCTAGACCACTGTGTGACTCAGACTTTGGTGTGAGACACGGTGTCCAAAAACTTTTGACTTGATAGTGTATTAATCTGGAGATCGATTTCAAGCGTGAGACCTGAAACTCAGGTTAAATTGTGTTTAATAAGGAAAAAAGAGCATCAGTGGCTTCCACGAGGCACTCGATCTCCGAGTTAATGTGTTTGGCTGCAATTAGCAGCATTAGTGTCTTCTGAAATCACCCCTAACCGCTTTAAGACATCATTACCATCCTTCTCTCACTAGAGGCTGAAAGAAAAGACGAATAGTCTCGCAGTTTGCGAGTGCATTGTCGATGAACATCCTCATTATGGTGGCTGCTTATGGGCCCGCTGCCCTGCGGTGAACGTTTTTAAACCGTGGAAATCTAACACCCCCGTTAGTGTGTGCTTCCTTCTGGCGTCCATTTTTTAGCAGATCTTCACAGCTAGAATGGACCTCAAGCGGAATCTCTATAATTATCTCACGTCCCTCTTTTTTTTACAGCAAGTACCAGAATATGCGGCAGCACCTCCGCCAGCGCTCTGTTCCCGTTCTCCCTGTGGAAGACACAGCATATGCTAGTCAATATAGCAGCACGAATCTTTCTCATCTGAGCCAGGCGCCGGCTAATTACCCAAACCAACTGGAACCGGGACGCCGAGCGAGCTTTAATTAAGAAACGGGAAATTTCCAACCTCATCAGGTTTTGCTCGCTCTCTCGTTCCCTCCGTCTGCCTGATAGACTTGGAGCGGTGCTGCTCCGTTATTCCCCAGGAAGACTTTTCTGGATAGTTTTTTTCATCGGATTGAATGCTGGTGCAGCAGGAGTACGGAGGGAGCAGGTGATGCCATTGTTTGTGGCCTTGTTGTTGGAAAGAGGGTTTTTTTTGGCTTTATTAGTTTTGATAGCATCTGTTATACTTCGGTAATGAACTTGATATTAGCTTGAAGCACTTGTCCAGGATGGCTAATGAAGCAAGAGTGTAAGTGAAGGCATTTACACACACACACACACACAGTTTGTAAATATAATTAGTCAGAGGGCGTGAGCCTGTCCCAGATCCGCCTGGAAGCTTCTGTGGTGTGAGTGTTATGACGTGTATTAATAAGAGCACTGCATTTACAGTGCCATAGAGGAACCCCTGTAGCACCATAGAGGAACATTCAGTAGTACCACAGGGGAACCCCTGTACCACAAAATAATCACAGCATTACCACAGCAGTGCTGCATAATTCCTCGATTCACTGTCTCCCCAGACACTCTGAGGAACATTGTGGTATTGCTGTTGTTCTACTGTGATATTGCTAAGGTTCTTCTGTGGTATTGCTGTTGCTCTTCTGTGATACTGATGTGGTTCTTCTGTGGTATTGTTGTTGCTCTTCTGTGGTATTGCCATGGTTCTTTTGTGGTATTGCTGTTGTTTTTCTGTGGTATTGCTGTGGTTCTTCAATGATATTGCTGTGGTTCTTCTGTGGTATTAATGTTGTTCTTCCTTGTTGTTGATGTTGTTCTTCTGAGGTATTGGCATGGTTTTTTCTGTGGTGTTGCCATTGTTCTTCTGTGGCATTAATGTTGTTCCTTTGTGTTATTGCTGTGCATCCTCTGCGGTATTGCTGTGGTTCTTCTGGGCTATTGCTGTTGTTTTTCTGTGGTATTGCTGTGGTTCTTCTGTGATACTGATGTGGTTCTTCTGTGGTATTGATGTTGTTCCTCTGTGGTATTGCCATGGTTCTTTTGTGGTAATGCTGTTGTTTTTCTGTGGTATTGCTGTGGTTCTTCTGTGGTTCCTCTGTGGTAATGCTGTGGTTCTTCTGTGGTATTGCTGTTGCTCAAGACTCGATAATACTACACAGTGCTTTGGAATAGTGCATAAGTATGCGGCCCCTCTGTTATCTAAAATAATGTTACGCATTAATCCATGACTTTCTAAGAATTCCACATGACCACGTTTTATGTGACCACATGATGTAATAACTGCTCCGTCGAGGCACTAACACCATGTGTCCTTCTGACAGGAAGTCGTTTTATTTGCACTTCCGTGAATTAGTTTGTCCAACCC
>VCAZ01000171.1:157500-165000 GCA_005784505.1 Bagarius yarrelli | reverse complement strand
TTGTTTTAATGTTGTTTTTTAATGTTGTTTTAGGGTTTGTTTTAATTGTTTTTAAGGTTTTTAATGTTGTTTAATGTTGTTTTAGGGTTGTTTTAATGTTGTTTTATGGTTTTAGGTTGTTTTAATGTTGTTTTAATGTTGTTTTAGTGTTGTTTTAATGTTGTTTTAATGTTGTTTTAGGGTTGTTTTAATGTTGTTTTAGGGTTGTTTTAATATTGTTTTAAGGTAGTTTTACATTTATGGCTTTTGGCAGATGTTCTTATCCAAAGCATCTTTTATTTTATTTATTTAATTGAGCAATTTGTGGTTAAGGGCCTTGCTTAGGGGCCCAACGGTGAAGCTTGGTGGTGCTGAGAATTGAACCCTGATCCTCTAGTTAGTATTTTAACACCACAAGTCTAAGGCACCATATAGCTCAAATGAACAACTGTGTGTGTGTGTGTGTGTGTGTGTGTGTGTGTGTGTGTGTGTGTGTGTGTGTGTGTGTGTGTGTGTGTGTTTAAATAATCTGTGTTCCGATCCAATCCCTGAACTAGTTTATTTCTTTGCGATGGTCTCTGATGTGATTATCAGGTTCAGCAGTAACACCGCAGATGCTGAGTGAGGCTGGAAATCAATCACTTTCGTCTTATTCTAATGTTTTTTTTTTTCCATTTCCATCTTTCCTTTTTTCTTCTTCCTTCTTTTCCTCACGCTTTTTTTACTTACTTACGTTTTTACTTCTTTCTTCCATTTTAGTCTTTTCCTCTCTCGCTTGCTCTCTCTCTCTCTCTCTCTCTCTCTCTCTCTCTATTCCCCTTTTTTTTTTCCTCTTCATCACTTTCTCATTCCTCCTACTCGCTCCCTCTTTCTCTCTTTTCCTTTCTTACTCTTTTTAGTCCTGTCTTTTTCTCTGTCTCTTTTTTATTTGTAATATCATTTTTTTTCTTTCTTTCTATTTTACACACACACACACACACACACACACACACACACACCACTCGGGCACACTCACCTTTCTTCTCTTTCTCTCACTCTCTCTCACACACTGGCACGTGATAGGAGTGTGTTCACACTGAGCCGTAGCAGAACAAAAGGGATTATTCACGCTCCCTCTGTTCCCCTCCGCTAGCGACACTGACAATCCTTACAGCAACTTTGGAGCAAATTTATTAATATGATTTACATAAAAGCGAGCGATGCTGCGGCTCTAAAATAAGAGGCCATGGCAGAGCTCATGTGTTACACCCAGCAGGCCCGAGGCAGAGTGTGTATGTATATGTGTGTGTGTGTGTGTGTGTGTGTGTGTCTCCGGAGAGAGCTGGCCTCAAAATGACACAAAGTGAGAAAAGAGCC
The DNA here is from genome assembly GCA_005784505.1 of Bagarius yarrelli. NCBI lineage: Eukaryota > Metazoa > Chordata > Actinopteri > Siluriformes > Sisoridae > Bagarius > Bagarius yarrelli. Next base: position 163,665 of record VCAZ01000171.1, on the reverse strand, counting down.
TGGATACATCCAAAAACCTTCACACCTCCCATCGGAGTGTGTGAGAGAAAAGACAGAGAGAAGGAAAGATTCTCCTAGTGTGAATGATGAGTAAAGGACGTTTGTACGACTGATTTACATTCTGACCTGAAAAATAAAGAAGAAAAAAAAAAAAGATTTGCAGGTGATATACAGAAAACACAGCAGTTCTCGTGCTGTAGTGAAGTCTAAATATGTTAAACTCTTGATTCTGATTGGTCAGAACTTCCTGCTACAATCCGAATCTCAAGTTTATATTAGAATTAGAAGGATACAACAGCACATGGGATTCGTTGCAACGTTAAGGTTTTGGTTGTTATTCAGGGATGCAGTTGCACAGACTGAACACTAGAGGTCCCAAACTTGCGCGTTCCATAGCGCTACAATATATAAAGAATTAAATCGTCTAGACGGATAGCTTTGGATGGCGACCATCAACATGTACAATACAACATTCGAATAAGTCTTCAGCAGCTGAAGGAACCTCTCAGGTGGTGGTTTAGGGTCTTGGTTTGAGCTACCGAAGCCGGAGCCTAACTGGGAACTGGGAGATTTTCCACTCAAAATAAGGGATCCAATGACCTCAGTGGGTGGAGCTTTCACTATTCTATTGTTGAGATAACAATGAATGAATATATAAGTTTAGTCGATGACCCACTCCGACACTCTTCTCACCATCAGGTGGACGAGAGGAGAGTAAGACAAACGAAAAAGTAGTGTGAAAGAAAATTGTGTGTGTGGGGGGGGGGAGATGGCAACCGCAGGGTTAAATCAGAGATTTACTTAATAGTAGGAGATAATAGGGTCTGGAAAAAGCGCCACAGCTAACTTGGGTCATGTGTGACGCACCTGCAGCCAGTCACGATCATGGAAATAATTTTTCTGCAGCGTTAGCGTTAGCGTTAGCCGTTACACTTTTTTTCCGGCTAAAGTTTAACTGATTCATCAACCAATCAGTCAGCAAATTAAAACAGGAAGTCATATATTTTGGTCACTAGTGTAGCATCACTATAGCTTAGAGCTACAATTTTTTACTAATTTACTAAGATATAACCTGAAACCTGCACTAGTGGACGGCCGTAATCGCATCCACGTGAGAAGGAAAAGCCGTTGTGTACAGATATCTTATCGGTATTCATTCCCCTCTCAGGATCTGTGCTATATTTAATAAGCGCTCTACATTTAATATGCACGACGCACAGCTTTGTTTTCAGGGCACCGGCCATCGTGTCAGCACTAATCAAGCCTTAATGCCCACAACAACGTGCGCCGATCAATGGAGGGGAAAAAATAATCATGTTCTCTTGCGGAATTTTAATTTACACTCCTTCTAGTCGAGGCTCTTTGTGCAGCTGTCAGACTGTAAAGAGGACGAGCTAAATCCAGTCCGAACGCTAAAACACTAGGGGACGTTTAAAATGGGAATCGAGGCCTGAATCCCGAATGACTCCGATACGCTCTATCTAAACGCACTAAATACCAGATTAGGACAGTCGGGAAAGGTTCTTTAAGGGGGGTTCGGTGTTTGGAGAAGAAGTTGGACGTGGAACTGGTGCGAATTCGATGGACCAAGAACTGTGAAGGAGACGACATCCAGGTTGAATTTCAGGAGCACTCCTATGAGATAAAGTGTCTCGTGTCCTATGAACTGATTAAAACACTCGGAAACGTGACGTAGTCAGAAAGCAGTCAGTCCATGAGTCTGTCGGGAGACGACACGTGTCCATGTGACCATCCTACGATGGATTATTTTATCATTACAGCAGGGTTTCACTCCTCCTACACAACCGCACCGATGTTTATCCTGTGGTTTTTAAGAACATTAACACGTCTCTCTCTCTTTTTATCTGTCGATATTTACGTTTGTGAAACGACAGGAAAACGTTTTTTATTGATAAATGTTAAATTAACGTTTTCTCACTAAATAATCTAGTGATTCAGAATTATTACATCTTTCCAACTGAGGGTTGAGAGCCCTGCTCAAGGGCCCAGCAGCGGCGGCTTGGAAGTCCTGGGATTTGAACCCATAACCTTCTAATCAGCAGTCTGGCATCCAAATCACTGAGATACCACACATCTCCTATTTATACAGCTGAGCAATTGTGGGTTAAGGGCCTTGCTCAGGGACCCAGCACTGGTGGCTTGATAAAGCTGGGAATCGAACCCACAATCTTTAGGTTGGCAGTCCAACACCTTAACCATGAGCCACCACTTCCCCTAGCAGTCTAACATTGTGTTTTAACGAATCAGGAATCCAACTCCGTCTAAAATAACAGACACGGACATGGACACACGCTGCCTCTGCCGCCTGTCTCATCGACTTTAAAACCAAACATCTTCTCGCTCTGTCTGTGTCTCTGTGTCAGTGGAAAGAAAAGCTTGTGTTGTTCATCACTCCTGTGTGGCGCCGCACCCGGTGGTCGGGGTCGTACGTTTGGCCCTGCATATAAAACAAGAGGTTTCCTTTTAGTGGAGCAACAGTGAACTCTAGTGTCCAGATAAATGTTCTGGGAGAAAAAAAGAGAAAAAAAGAGTCCACAGAAATCCGAGAGACGCATTTAAATGTATTATGTAGCTTATATAATACTTCACAGTGAAATAATATCTTATACTGGGAGCTTGTAGACACTCTCATAAGTCATGCAGTTATTAATGTTTTATACATCTACCAAACTGGATGCTGTTATTATTAGCAGATATTATTAGCATTACGTAGCCTGAAATTATGGTGCAGATAATGTTATGTAGCCTTTCATTATGATGTCATAGCTCCAATATTATAATGTGTCATAATATCGCGTCATAGTGCAGATATAAAAATGATCTGCACTATGACACCATCATGTCAGGCTACGCTATAATATCTGACTATGATGTACTGCATAACCTGCTGTAATGATGTCATAGCAGCAATATTTCAATGTGTTTTGAAGCCCGTCATTAAGATGTCATAATGCAGAGGTTAAAATGTGCTTCGTTGTATGTCATTATGTCATAGCTCAGATATTATGATGTGTTTTGAAGCCTGTCATTCTGATGTCATAGCAGCAATATTATCACATGTTTTAAGATGTTATAGTGCAGGGATTGTCTGCTTTGTTGCCCTTCATTATGATGTCATAGCTCAGATATTATGATTTTTGAAGCCTGTCATTATGATGTCATATCAGCAATATTAGAATGTGTTTGTAACCTGTTATTATGATGTCATAGCGCAGAGATAATAATGTGCTTCGTAACCTGTCATTATGATGTTTTAGCTTAGACATTATAGGGCTTTTGTAGCTTGTCATTATGATGTCATAATGCAAATATAATGTGTTTTGAAGCCTGTCATTATGATGTCATAGCAGCAATATTAGAATGTGTTTGTAGCCTGTTATTATGATGTCATAGAGCAGAGATAATAATGTGCCTGGTCACTTGTCATTATGATGTCATAGCGTAGAGATAATAATTTGCTTCATGACCTGTGTTCGTGATGTTATCGCTCAGATGATATAAGGCATTTGTAGCTTGTCATTATGATGTCATAGTGCAGATATTATAACATGCTTCGTAACCTGTCTCACATGCACATCTGGCTGAGAAAACATCTATCAAACAATAATATCATATCATGTTTCCCTCCATCTCTTCCTCCACATGTAGCAATGGAGAAATTTAGACTAGATGATTTCTCTCCTTTGGTGACCCTGATTATAAGACGGACCGTGTGGTTTAAGCACATCTGGAAACAGGATGAAAGCCGGGTTCACTTCATGCTCCTGTTACTTATTCGCTCTTTTAAGCTTCTGAACTGCAGTCACAGAAACCCCAGGAGACGTTTCTCAAAGTGCGCAGAGGAATGTGTGGAATTCACTCAGCAGAGGAGTTTCTGTGCGTTTAATTCAGCGTTAATATCCGGTAATACGTCAGTTTAAATCTCTGCAGTCGCCACTAATAAATATAATAAATTATTTATTTCCCCTTTTTCATAAATAAATTAAAAAACTTTATTTCTGACCAAATACCTGTTATTAGTAGTAGTAGTATGCAAATTTCTCTCTCTCTGTCTCTCTTTCTTTTTCCTTCTCTCTTTTTCTTGTTTCCCTTCCTTTCTCTCTCTAGCTCTGCCTCTCTCTCCCTCTGTTTCTCTCTACCTCTTTCTCCTTCTCTCTCTTGTTCTCTCTCTCTCTCTCTCTCTGATTATTTTTCTCTCTCTAGGTCTGCCTTCCACTTTTTTTCTCTATCTCTCATCCTATCTCTCTCTCATTCTCTTTCTCTCTATTCAGCACTGTCTCTCGCGTTCTCTCTGTCTATCTGGTTTTCTCTCTTTTTTTCTTTCTCTCGCTTACCCTTTCTCTTGTCTCTCTTTCTCTGTCTCTGATTATTTCTCTCTCTCTTTCTCTAGGTCTCTCTCTCTCTCTTTTTCTCTCTCTCTCTCTCTCTCTTTATCATACTGTATTATGACATATGGAGGTAAAAAACCGTTCCTGAGGGAAGGCCACCACACACTAATTACACACTTCCACTGCGACCTTATTGCGGCAGGCGGTTACCATAGCGCGCTAATACATCTTCTGGGCCCCCGTGTCAAACCAGATTTCCCTTCTCCAATTTGCAATGAGGATAAAAAGGAGGGGGGGGGGGGGGTAGAGGGGGGTTTCAAGGTCATTACCACACAAGGCCCAATTACACTAAATAATCTCCGCTGTAAAAATGAGCTCCAGTGCAGAGACACATGACACCTACAACTCGGGGACTGTGTGTGTGTGTGTGTGTGTGTGTGTGTGTGTGTGTGTGTGTGTGTGTGTGAGAGAGAGACAGAGAAAAGATAACGGAGGTGTTGTGTCCCAGGCGTGTGGTCAGGAGACGGTGCTGAGGTGTTCAGGGAGCCGCTGTCACAAACAGGAAACGGAAGAACAGCATTCGATTGGTGACACTGGAAACAGGACGTACGGCGTTCCTGCTCAAATGATCAAGTAATGAAGAACTTCCACAAGTGATTCTGTTACACTGAGCCGGAACTTTTCTCCATTAATATTATTAGAACGCATCATAGTTAGAACTGTTTTTCATATTTTTTTCTTTTTGTTGCTCAGTTGACTCGATGTTTGAGCTCTCGGTCATGTGGCTTCAGCACCACTGACTGGACCAGGCGGAGTCATGTGACTTTGTTTTAAAAGGAAAAAGGAAGTTAAAAAATTAAGATAACCGACATGAATAATTACATCGATTAGAGGATCTAAAATTGTTCCGATTATTTTATGTTAAATCATCCAGCACTAATCATAATCTTACATCACAGGCTGTGTTTTAACCTCTTCAGACCCGGAATATTCAAAAAGGCATCACGTTTAGTTTCCACCAATAAAATCCTACTCTTCGATTATGTAAATAATGTAAGATGAGTGATTGGTTCCTGATTGATTAATCACCTGGAAGACATTTACATTTGCAGCATTTGGCAAACGTTCCTATCCAGAGCGACTTTCGTTCATCTCTTTTTATACAACTGAACAATTGGGGGTTAGGGGCCTTGCTCAGGGGCCCACAGTGGTGTCTGGGTGGTGCTGGAAATCGAACCGGTCTTTCTGGTAGCAGTTCAACACCTTAACCACTAAGCCACTATTTCTTACACGACATCAATAATAACCCAATTGTCTAAGGCTTCATCTGAAATATAGCATATAGTATGGAAAAGTTTCCGGATTACCAAATGCGTCCACGCGAATTCTAAAATACGCACAAAAAAGACACTATTCCATCCCATAATTTCACAGGAGAAACGACTCGTCGCATTCCAAAAAGGTGGAAAGCGGCACTTTTTAAGCGGTTTAGGTAGCTTTAACCTTGCACGCTGTCACGTCAAGGTTATGTCATGTGACAATATCAACATGGCGGATGAAGTATGTTGAAATCCATACTATTCATACTAATAAAAAGTGCATACTAACTCAAATGTAGTGCCATTTTAATTAGTATGTCATATCGGACGCAGAAAATGGTAATCTTTTGTGAAGGAGTCTCCAGTGTCAGTGTTTGTAACTGAAAACTGACAAACTGAAGCGTTTTATTAGAACTGGCTAAGAAAAAGAGGACCTTTAACCCCTGTAACGTCGGTAAGAGACTGAACTTGGACTATTTTACAGTCGCAGCCCAATA